>LBNU01016601.1:58064-99934 GCA_014162995.1 Artemisia annua | reverse complement strand
TGATTCGCGAAAATCAACGTTTAATATAGTATCCAAGAAATACGCGAAAATACGTATTACCCGGGTCGTTTCGTGTGAAGGTGTGAATGGAAATTCGATTTCCGAGACGAAAAACGTGTAGTGAATGGGATAAAATGATAAGATGAGAATTAAACTAATTAAAGGGATTCTAAACGCAATCTAAGTTATCGGGATCAAATAAAGGCACACGTATATTAAAAACGTAAACACGAATTAATAAACGTAAATAAAACGTAACGTTACAACTAAAAAAACGTGAAATAAATGTAAATTTAACCCTAGGGATGAAAATGAAATTTTTCTTAACTAAAAATAATAAAAGAAAATTTTAGGAAAAAGAAAATTAATATTTTTGGCTTTTTATTTTTATTTGTTAATTAAAAACTATTTTTGTATTTTTGTTTAATAAGAGAAAATGAAAGTAATTAGAAAATGAAAATTAAAATCTACAAATTTAATTTTTTTTAAAATTCTAACTTAACTAAAATCTAATTTTAAAAATAAAAATGAAAATTATTTTTGTCTTTTTGTGAATTTAATTTGAATTAAAAATACTTAAAATTAAAGAAAAATTAAAAGAATTACTTAAACTATTCTAAAAATTATGAAATTTTTATGGAAAATCTAAAATTATATTATAAATCTACTGTAAAAATGATTTTTAAAAATTAAGCAGTTAAGTGCTTATTTGAACCAAAAAGCAGTTTCAAAAAGTGCTTATTTATAAGCAGTTTGACCAAAAGTGGTCAAACTTTCAGAAAATGTTCTTTAGATTCAATTAAGCTCAGAAACACTCAAATATGACCAATAGTGAACTCAGTTAATGCAATGCAAAGCAAAACAGTTACAATTAAGCACTTATATAAGCCCAATAAGCACAGAAGTTAACCAATAAGCTCAGAACAGTGCACACAAGTCAAACTCACTTAATTGATCTCAACAGGAACAATGAATTCAAGTACATAAGCCAAAATGATCTAATGTACTCAATTAGGAAAACAATTTAAGCACAGAATGGGACAAACTAACAGCCTAGAAAAAGCAGTTGCAACAAGCTCAGAGATGAAAAGTAACAGCTGAAATAGATTCTATGCTAGGTTGAGAAGCTTAAACAGCAAAAAACCCTATCACAATCATCCAAATGCTCACCTAAATGAAGGCCTAAACAGGTGTCCCAACTGGTCAGTATATGCTGACCAGTTATGTTTGCTGACTTTTCTATCTTTTTTTTAACAGTTGACTTTTCCTACTTTTGATCCAACCTAATGAATCTAATTTGATGTTCTAAGCAATTATCAAACTCATTAAGGCTAATTCAAACACTTATGTAACTAATTATAGAAAAATGCAAGCTCAACACACCCTAAGTTAACTGCTAGGATAAATCAAAGAGCAATATTGACTTTAGCTTACTATTCTACTAATATTATAATCTAAGCACTCTAATATCAGCCTATGTTAGATTTCTGAACAAGTAAATTCAACTATAACTCAACCAAACACAGTTAACCTTCTTTTACCAAACACTCCTAACTGACTATTGTGAACTTGATTTCAAAGCAACTAGTTGAATTGAGCAATCAATTGTCTAGTTAAGATTAAAAATACTTGCACTAAGCTGAATTAAGCATAACTCTACCAAATTTGACAGCAAAAAGTATTAGGTTTACAGAATGCACTATTGTCTAACTTAGAGGCAGTTTCGACAATTCTATGCTACAAGCTTAACAATGAACAAATCTACACAGATGAACTCTAATAAGATTCAAACAAACCAGATGAACAGTACTTATGCTACTATATCAGATCTATGCTACTATGTGACTAAAGTACTAAAAAATTGAAATAAGTTCTTACTATAAGCCACCAGCCCTATTAATTAGGGGTATACTCCATGTAGCCTAACTATTTTAGGCTTAAATCAATTCTGAACTTCTCAAAACCCAGTGATAAACACTTCTGAACCCAATATCTCCTTCTGAATCACTTGAACTCAACACAGTTGACTTTTGTTGACTGATTTAGAAGATGATTGATTAAACTGTTTTACTTTCTACAAACACTCACAAAAGCTATAGACAGCTTATATGAGCTTAAACTAATTGAAAACTAGCTTATTGAAGCTAGGTTTTGAAACTGAAAACATTTTTTTTTATTTTTTTTATTTTTCTGATTTTTTTTTCTGTTTTTGATGAAATATTAATATGAGATATTCAAACTTAAATGTTTTGCAAATGATTAAACAGAAGCTAATAAAAGAGGATTAGTAGTTAATCTAGAACTTATATAAAATGATTTAGAATTAAACAACTAAAATAGATGAAGACTAATTAATAAAGGAAAATTAAAATTTCATTAATAAAACTGTAAGATTACAAAGGAAACTTGAGAATTACAATTCATAAAATATTTTGACAGAATAACTCTACTAAAAACCTACACACTAAACTAGTGAGAATGAGGGGTTTATATAGGAGAACCAAGGATCATTCTAGGCTGCCATGTCATCAATCCGTGCCTCATTGTGCTTCTTTGAGTCCTTTCTAAGCCCTTGGATAAACGTGGTGATCAATCCCAATCATATCAGCCGTTAGATTACATTTCCCAATCATGAAGGCACTCACTCCCACACGGATTCGTGACCTGGCACCTTCTGCACATGTCAGGGGCTTCTAGAAGTGATGTAATTGTACCAATATGCCCTTAATCTCTGTCAATTTTGGGTTTTACTACGTGAACAGTGTTTAGGGTTCTAAGGTTCTGGGTAAAGGGGTAAATTGGGGGGCGGGTAAATGTTTGGATTTATTATTATTGTTTGACCGATGGTAAAGGGGGGTTGACTTGGGTTTAAGTGGCAGGCCGGGGTGTTTTGGGCTTTAATAAAACTGTTTTGGGCCAGTGGTTTATTTTGGGCTTTGGGTTTGTATGTTATAAGGTTTATTTGGGTTTAGGATTTAGTTAGTGTAAATTAGATAAGGACCCTTGTTGTAAATGCTGAATTTTCAAAGGACTACTTCTGCCATTTTTCCAAACTAAAATCCAAGGACCATATTTGAAAATTTTCTGATTGTTGAAGGTCTCTTTTGTCATTTTCTTCAAGTATATCTTCAAAAGGGCTATTTTTGACAATTGCTGAAAGTGGAGGGACCAAAGTTGACAACTTCTTCAAACTTCTTCCAAGGACTATTTCTGACAAGATATGATTCTCCAAGGTTGATTTTGACTTTTTGAGCTTAACTTTCTTCCCCGGCTTCGGCTTTTGACTCTTTTCCATTCTCGTGCTCGTTTTTGTCGGGTTTTTGTGATTTTTGTCCTTTTAATGAGATATCCGTTCCTGCATGATCACAAACACAAAAATACACTTTTCTTTGGCATTTGTTAGTGATTTTAGTCTATTTGGGTAAGTNTTTGGATTTTGAAAGTCATTTGGCCACTTAAATTTGACTGTGAAGTTGCATGTTTGACTGAGAAATCCCCTGCACCTCAGAGTTTTGCCCAATTTGTATTGCACCTAGATTGTTCATGTGTAGGAGCTAGCCTCAGATCTTTGTAGGTTTAGAAAGCCCCCTAGGTAGGCTACATAGGATTGCTTTTAGTTTACCCATTACTGCTTATTTGGTGCTTTTAAATCAGCTGTCTTTAGGCCCCTTTGAACCTGTTGCTGTTCATTGTTCTTGTTGCTTTTGCTGCTTCTAATTGTTGTTCTTGCTGTGTTCTTATTGATTGAGCATCTGTTTGTTGTTGTTGCTTGTTGTTTATGTTGTTGTATTTTATTTTGACTTATTGGCTCATTGGTTTTGACTGTGGTGTGGATTCAAATCTTTCCAAAACTCATTTTAAGTCATAAACACCCAACTGTTGGTATTGTTAAGTTTCCATAAGCTCTTCTAAAGCCTTTCAGAAACATTTTCTTCACAAAAGTTGTTTAGACTTGTTGTTAAAGTGGGTTTACAAAAAGAAAAAAAAATTTGAAAAAAAAAATATAATAAATAGAAAAAAGGTGCCAAGGGGATTCGAACCTTGGTCACCTCTGTCACAACTGAAAAAACACCACACACACATGCTACCAACGTGCCCTTGGGTCTTTCTCAGTTAACTATTGCAAAGTTTAATACAAGACCCTTGTTGCTTGTTTTGCTTATTAGCTTTTCAGCTTTTGTTAGCTTAATTCCAGTTTATTTTTCCACTATGCCACCACTTTTTATATTTTTCTTAGGTTAATGTTTACTTGTAGTATTTGTTAAAAAAGTTCCAGATTTATTTCAATAGTTTTCGTATTTATTTTGATTTAATTAAGTGTTTAATAGTTTTTAATTCATAATAATTAGGATTTTAATTAAATTTTTAATTTTCTTTTTTCTAAAATTCTCTTTTGTCATTTAGTGCGTAAAATAATTATTTGTAGGACCGTAGGACTTGTGTAGCTTNTAGGACCCGTAGGACTTGTGTAGCTTAAATTTCGCTGTTATTTATTTGTTACGTTGACGTTATATCTTAAAGTAAACGTCCACGTTGTATTGTTTACATATGTGTTTTTAGATTCCCGATACATAATCAATGACTTCCCGTAGTGTTTTAGGACTCCCTAGTTTTCCTTTGCCTTTTGTTTCCCATTAGGTTATTTTAATTTCATTCTCGTTCATTAATGTTCCTTTTCGTATTAAACGTACCATATAAACCAAACAACTTTCACGATACAAGATTTTATATCTCCGATCTTTTCACGAAGCTTTCCATCACACCTCCGTGGGGTAGGACCGGGAATACCACTTCCCGGTCCACAAAATATCACATTGCCGAGTTTACGAGTAATCTTTTTCCTAAAAGGTTTACTGTATTTCTCCACGTTCTTGTTGTCACTCCAGCGATAATCATTGACTCACTTTGTTTGTTGGTATTTTTGATAAATTGTTTTGTACAAAAACACAACGAATCAGCTATGCGTTTGGATCCTAATTAAAGTCTATGTCACGTTTATAAAAGGGGTTTATGAGTTGAATATTAATTAAACTAATAAATTGAAATAAATAAAGTGCGAAAGTAAATAGGATTAATTCGATGTGATAACTAGGCAAGGTTTTCTGGCAAAAAACTAATGGGAATGATAATTAAGATCTAATTCTCAAACCGTTATAAAGTCGGTAGACTCCTATGGTCAGTTTGTCTACCCTATGATCCTAGATTCCTCACCAAGGTAATTGTTAGTGACCAAGGGTCATCTGGTAATCTATTCTCAGTAATAAAAGTAACGGTGTTTATAATTGTTTTGTCTGGGGGTTATATACATTTAGGATCAGGGGGTTAAATCACCTAAATCTATCTTACACCTTGTCCTATTCCCGCCTATTGTAAAGACGAGAGTTCATCGGTCGGCGTGAACCTACGAAGATGCAAGAGTCATCAAGTACCTTTACTAACATGGACAAGTCTAGCGAGATGCGGCATTGTCAGATCTTACACCCCCTCTAACTCCTTTAAGCGTATCGCATTGGTAGATGGTCCTAGGATTAATTCGCACATGTATGGTGATATTTCTATCACCAAGTCACATCCCTATCGGCTTGCTTCCTAGGGTTAATTCCACAAGCCTCCAAGGAACAACCAACGCTCAACACTACAGGAACTAGAGTGTCCTAAGACTCGCCATGAAAGTATACAAACAATACTAATAATAAACTATGAATAAAGATCAAATAATAAATTGACTAATAATAAATAAATTAGAAGTCAATAAATATTAATTACCAAACGATTAATTAATTAAAGGCTACGTCGTAGTTAAATATATAACTACGCCGTAGTTCAATAAATGACTACGCCGTAGTTAAATATATGACTACGCCGTAGTTAATTAATTAAAAGACGAAAGCAGTTAAATAAAACACAATAGGCATCACGATAATCATCAAACAAGCAGAATCACAATTGTTGTCAAGAATAATGAAACTTAATAAATAAATGAGTGTCGAGAAATAATACATATCGTGCTAGATAAATACTTTTGATCCCCTAGTCGAATACCGGGGCAAAACCCCGAAGGTTTTGCCCTAAAACTACACGCCTCCAAGCTTGTTTCTCTTTCTGTCTTCTTTTTGGCCCTACGCCATAGTCCACCAAACGAAACCCTTTGCACGTTTGGTAGAGAGAATTTCAGAGAAATGAAATGAAGCAGAGAATAGAATTAGGGAATAGAAATCAGTAAAGAATTTTTGTTCAATTCCAATGTTTGGTAACAACAGAGACTTGACCCGAGAAATGAGAAAAAACTATTGTTTTAAATAACAATTCTAAAAAAAATATATTTTTATTTTTTTAAATTAGTTTTTATTTTTGTAAAAATAAAAATTCGAATGTTTGTTATTTTTTTTTAAAAATATTTTTTTATTTTTTAAAAATAAAAATTCTAATGTTGGTTGATTTTTTTTTAAAAAAATATTATTTTATTTTTTAAATTTTTAAATAACAATTCTAAAAAATTATTTTTTTATTTTAAAAAATAGTTTTATTTTTTTAAAAATAAAAATTCTAATGTTTGTTATTTTTTTAAAATAAACATTTTTTTTATTTTTTTTAAATAACAATTCTAATGTTGATTGATTTTTTTAATAAAATATATATTATTTTAATTTTTTTAAATAACAATTCTAAAAAAATTATTTTTTGTTTTAAAAAGATAGTTTTTATTTTTTTTAAAACAAAAAATTCTAATGTTTGTTGATTTTTTTTAAATATTTTTTTATTTTTTAAAAATAACATTAGTTTTTATTTTTTTTAAATTAACTTTTTTAATAACAAATTAAAAAAAATGTAACTTAAATAACTTTTTGAACAAAATATGAATTTCATGATTTTTTTTATTATTTTAAACATTCACGTAAATATTTTTGCAACTAAAATACAAATTTTGAAAAAAAAAAATGTTACAAAATAATCTCATTTCTCCAATTTCCCATCTAAAAGGAGTGGAAATGAAACTTAAAAAATTACACTATCAATTCTCTAACAATTCTCCACATTTCTCCATTTTTTTTTCTCTACCTACCAAACAAAAGAATTTGACTCATTTCTATTTCTCCATTCTCTTTTCCCTCTACCAAACATCCCCTATATGAATTGTTGAAATTTGTATCCCACGTATCATCTATATATATATAAAATGAAGTTTGCCTTTGTCCATCTTCAGCCCCTACACTTGCGTCCAATATATCATAAGTCCTTGTGCTTTATTTTTCTAATAAATGTGTTGAAATATAAATATATTTCAACACATTTAGTCCTTCATCGTACTTGTACTTTATATCTTCGGTTCATAAAATAAATAATCTTCATATTAATTTGTCGCTTTTGGCCCCTGGACTTCAACACTTCGGACCCAAGTTAATAACTACGGTGTAGGTCCATGACAAACTACGTCGTAGGTCTTCTTTATCNCCATGAAAGTATACAAACAATACTAATAATAAACTATGAATAAAGATCAAATAATAAATTGACTAATAATAAATAAATTAGAAGTCAATAAATATTAATTACCAAACGATTAATTAATTAAAGGCTACGTCGTAGTTAAATATATAACTACGCCGTAGTTCAATAAATGACTACGCCGTAGTTAAATATATGACTACGCCGTAGTTAATTAATTAAAAGACGAAAGCAGTTAAATAAAACACAATAGGCATCACGATAATCATCAAACAAGCAGAATCACAATTGTAGTCAAGAATAATGAAACTTAATAAATAAATGAGTGTCGAGAAATAATACATATCGTGCTAGATAAATACTTTTGATCCCCTAGTCGAATACCGGGGCAAAACCCCGAAGGTTTTGCCCTAAAACTACACGCCTCCAAGCTTGTTTCTCTTTCTGTCTTCTTTTTGGCCCTACGCCATAGTCCACCAAACGAAACCCTTTGCACGTTTGGTAGAGAGAATTTCAGAGAAATGAAATGAAGCAGAGAATAGAATTAGGGAATAGAAATCAGTAAAGAATTTTTGTTCAATTCCAATGTTTGGTAACAACAGAGACTTGACCCGAGAAATGAGAAAAAACTATTGTTTTAAATAACAATTCTAAAAAAAATATATTTTTATTTTTTTAAATTAGTTTTTATTTTTGTAAAAATAAAAATTCGAATGTTTGTTATTTTTTTTTAAAAATATTTTTTTATTTTTTAAAAATAAAAATTCTAATGTTGGTTGATTTTTTTTTAAAAAAATATTATTTTATTTTTTAAATTTTTAAATAACAATTCTAAAAAATTATTTTTTTATTTTAAAAAATAGTTTTATTTTTTTAAAAATAAAAATTCTAATGTTTGTTATTTTTTTAAAATAAACATTTTTTTTATTTTTTTTAAATAACAATTCTAATGTTGATTGATTTTTTTAATAAAATATATATTATTTTAATTTTTTTAAATAACAATTCTAAAAAAATTATTTTTTGTTTTAAAAAGATAGTTTTTATTTTTTTTAAAACAAAAAATTCTAATGTTTGTTGATTTTTTTTAAATATTTTTTTATTTTTTAAAAATAACATTAGTTTTTATTTTTTTTAAATTAACTTTTTTAATAACAAATTAAAAAAAATGTAACTTAAATAACTTTTTGAACAAAATATGAATTTCATGATTTTTTTTATTATTTTAAACATTCACGTAAATATTTTTGCAACTAAAATACAAATTTTGAAAAAAAAAAATGTTACAAAATAATCTCATTTCTCCAATTTCCCATCTAAAAGGAGTGGAAATGAAACTTAAAAAATTACACTATCAATTCTCTAACAATTCTCCACATTTCTCCATTTTTTTTTCTCTACCTACCAAACAAAAGAATTTGACTCATTTCTATTTCTCCATTCTCTTTTCCCTCTACCAAACATCCCCTATATGAATTGTTGAAATTTGTATCCCACGTATCATCTATATATATATAAAATGAAGTTTGCCTTTGTCCATCTTCAGCCCCTACACTTGCGTCCAATATATCATAAGTCCTTGTGCTTTATTTTTCTAATAAATGTGTTGAAATATAAATATATTTCAACACATTTAGTCCTTCATCGTACTTGTACTTTATATCTTCGGTTCATAAAATAAATAATCTTCATATTAATTTGTCGCTTTTGGCCCCTGGACTTCAACACTTCGGACCCAAGTTAATAACTACGGTGTAGGTCCATGACAAACTACGTCGTAGGTCTTCTTTATCACGTAATTATCCTCATGCATATCCATAACTACGGCGGAGCTAAATTATAAGCTACGTCGTAGCCTTCATAAAATCTTTCTTACGCCGTAACTCAATGACTTGTTACGGGTGTAGGGCTCTTATCTTCGTCATTACGCCGTAGTCCAATTACTAACTACGGCGTAGCTTGGTAGTTTTCTCTATTACGCCGTATCTTGGTTGCTTGCTACGGCATAGTCTTCATTACTTGAGGTATAAATCATCTAACGTTGTAGTCTCATCACTTAAATAGACCGCAGTATTTGTGTCATCATAATAACTTCAAGCGTAATTCCTATTCTTAAGCCAATAAATCATCAATAACGTACATTTGCTCATCTTTACCCTGAAACCAAAATAGGAAGAAATAAGAGTATATATTCTTCATATGAATAGAAAAGATTAGCAAATTAGGGGGAAATTAACACTTAAATCATGGGTAAATTTGACGTTATCATATTTGGAGTTAGATTTGGATTTGAGGTAAGAGGGAGAATATGTATTATAAAACAATTTAAACTATTAATAAAGGATAAAAAAATAATTTCATGTAAAATTACTAAAAGAAAAGTGGTCAATATTTGTACACGTTAGCATTGTTAGAAATCTGTACATAATCCCAACCCTTTATGTGGGTTTTGAAGATGCCCTCATATATGGTTTTTGTGGGCCCGGTCAAGGGCATCTTTTCCATCCAAACAATTGATTTCAACCCAACCCCATATTTTAAGGATGAGACCCGCATACCAGACGCAGCCTAAGTGTCACATCAACTCTAAACCCAATCCAATGTAGGATATCAAACGCACCCTAAATTGATTGATAGTATTAATGTTGTTTGTTTTGTTAAATGTAATTGGGAATTGATTTTTATTTAATATTGTTATATAATAAAGCGGGCCCATTAGTTATATTATAACTTATATACATTTAGCGTGGGAGCCCCCTCACTTTACTATAGAAATTTCGGGTCAACGGGTTTTCCTAAACCCACACCCGCCTAAATTGTGTTGTGCCCCGGATCCAAAGCCTCTCACATATCTCTCTCACTTCTCTCTGATTGATCGGTGCTCCGGCGAACCTACCCGATAACAAATCGGGGCATCTATAGTGTTTTTGTGAGAGGGTTCTACAGGAACCATATTATTTTAATGTGTTTCACCTATTTTTGTGGTTGTATCAATGTGTTTGGTACAATGTACAGTGGGTGGGTTTTTTTGAGCCACATCCACCAGTTTAGATAGATGTAGCCTCTTCTAGATTCTTCATAACCCACAAAACACAATTACACACACGATGTCTGTGTTCTCTCTGAATCTATGAATTTCCGGTAGGCGTCCAAAAAAGGTTTAATTTTTATTTATGGTGCTTTATTTTTGTTAAATTTTATGGTTGTTGAATTTAGGGTTTTAAATTTTATAGTTTTTATTATTTTATTTTATTTTTACAGATTAGGGTTTTTTATAATTTGTGCCTTTTTGTTAGTTGTCAATAGCTGGCGTGCTTAATTTGATCAATTGAAACAGAATATGCATGTAAAGTTGTGAAAGCAGCTGAAGTGATGTCAATTGGTGTTAGAGGTACAGATTCAGCATGCGTTGTCACTCAGAAGAAGGTGCCGGTAGTGTCGTCTTTCACTGACCTTATAGTTTTTAGGTTATATGAATTTTTATGTAAATTTCAATAAGGTTGTAATATATTAAATATTGATTGATTGATGCAGGACAAGCTATTGGACCCAACCAGTGTTACTCATATTTTCCCATTTACTAAGTTTCTTGGATTGTTGGCTACTGGCACTACAGGTTGTTGTTTAGCTATACAAATATTCAATTACATTGTTATGAATACGTTTCGTGTTCTATATTTATGCATTTGCTTATCTGTAAACGACATAGGAGAGTAAATGATAACATGGTATGCTAGAAACTTTGATATTTGATGCTATGATAGCGCGGGTGTGCTGCTTTTTTTCTTCTTAGCAACAAACAATTATTTAAATGAAAGCTGGAAGGCTTACAAAGTAATCTCACATTCTGTCGCTCATATTGCGTAACCTTTCGAATTTTTACATTATACTGATAGATTTAATACTCAGCAGAAACGGGGAATTGTATTCACATATTGGTATTGGTAGATTTGCTACTTAGGTAATATCATAGTTGGTTACTAACTTTTTTAGATTGTTAGCTAATGGCAGTGGCACTATAAGTTGTTGATTTGAACCATTAAATATGTTATCCTTTGGTTTGATGATTTTTTTGGCGTATTTATGAGTTAGTAATCTGCCACCCGGCCCATTTGACCTTTTATACCAAATATGTTTGATCTTTTTATTTTCATAGTATAGTTTTGTAACCATATTCGACACCTTAATCACTCAATCATAAAACTTGAAAAGCTTAATCCAAATATAGGCTAGATATATCATACACATCTAGACAACAATATAATAAAACCAATAGTTGTCAGTGACATTTTTGTTATTTACTGATACAATTTGATCAATTACTTCCTGCATGACCTATAGAGAAAAAGCCTCCTCCAGTTCAAGATTTATCGTAGCTGGATTTGAAAACGTAAGTTAGTTGTTTACTTTAAATTTTAACTTTACCTTAAGATGTCCTGAGCGGATGCGATTATTTTTGTTCTTATTCCACAAAGGGATGTTTTTTGGTTCATTCTTTTGAAAAACATAATTATATTTTCAAATATAATCACTTTACAGAAACACATGTTTTAATTAATTTTCTATATGTCAACTACAAAATTTATGCTACCTTAATTTTGGATATTTCTGGTCATGATAAAAGTATATGAGCACAGCTGCAGCCAATGATGAACCTGATGTTATGACATCAGTTGTTCCAATATCATTCTCAAGTATAAGATTGGTGATTTTTGGTTTAGGCTGTAAAATTCAGTACTTTGTGTGAATTATACAGGCATTTAGCATTTCCAGTTAGAATAAAAATATGTATTCACATACTACTCTATGATTATTGGAGCCCATTTTTAAAATTCAAACTATCCGAAATTACAAAAATATCCGAGCCCAGTTGCACATCACATGCAGCCATTGCTTTTGTATTCATGTTTGGTGTGTTGCTACAATATCTTTTGTTCTAACCTCTTCATAAAGATTTTTTTTCACACAATTTACACCACACATATTTCAATTTTTTGCATAGTCGCTCATGTGTTTTTGTTTTTGGTTTGCACATTTAAAAACCTAATCCAAACACCATCTTAGGTTCATCACTTTATTAGCTCACTAAAGAGGTTTCCGTGAGCTGTGTTAGACTAGGTTATTTGAAAAAGGTAACAAATTTTGCAGTTTAATGGTGTTGCATCTTTTATATTTTTGTTTAATTTCAGGAAGTTCCGCTATGTTCTATGCGGCTTTAAAGACATGCATTGCGTTTTCCCTTCAAAATCACTGACATGATCTGAAATTATTTGCAAGGTCCGTGGTTCCTCTTTCTTGCAATAGTGATACTCGGAAAGCTCCTTAGAACAGTATGAGATCAATGGATATAAAATCAAAGAGTGAATGTCAACGTCAGTTTTGAGATCATCTCAGCTGATAAAGAAAAGAAAGAGGACAGACTTGGCATCCTTGCATCGAAAATTTTAGTTAGAAACAACGTTAACAATTTTTTTTAAAAAATAGTGTATGATTAAGTTTTTGACATCGTATACTCGCATTAATACAAAAAGAAGCAGAGATATGTGCGTAATCTATTTAAAAGAATCTCACAACTGAGCTTATTTTTAATGTGATTAGATATAACAATATAAGTTATTATGTAAGTTTGCGCTTTATATTAGCTTCCTTTCTAAAAGTTATAAGACAGTTCCTCCCATTTGCGTTATAGGTTCATAAACGAAAAAAAAGGCGATCAAATTGCTGTGAGCAAAGTTATTTCTGTGTGCGTGTACAGTGTTACCAGATTAAAACATATTTGGGTTGAAACGGGTCCTCTCTACTTAGACCTATTTACACCAGGAGCAATGCCCCAAAGATAGTTCTACTTGATGAAACTCCTAAAAATAAATATGGAGTTGCCTAAAGATCTGAAAGTTACAGCCACGTGCTTTTAGGTTTGTGTTTCTACCATTGGGGAGAAAAAGTTTAAACTATGTTCTTTAGTTGTGAGTTAACAAATTTTCAGCTTTTTATAAAACTGATGACAAATTCTATGTGCGGACCCCACTACGTTATTGGATTATAATTATGTTACTTAATGTTATCGTTAAGTATCCGTGAAGCAAGTCTGTTAATTACCATTCTTTTGACTTGCATGTATTGCAGGTGACGTGCCAAATTGAGGTCCATGGAAACCAATGAGTGAACCATGGTTAAGAATATGTTTAAACTATCCTTGACGAACATCCACACTAGCAATAATGGAACAATACATATTCCGACTTAGCTTAAAATGAATCGAGACAGACAGAAATTAAGGTACAACAAACACATACAACGGATTCTAATTACATACTTAATAGTATATATGTTCTGAGCACTGTACCTGGAACCAAAATACATACTGTTATTTAGTTGTGACCTTATTGCACGAGGATGTTGTTCCATTTCAGGTCTACATAAAAGACTTCGTTGTATTGAATATTTGAATGATCATGCTTTTCTTTATAACTATGATGGGGATGAAAAGAAGATTAATTTACATACTGAAAAGTTGTTATGTTAATATTTGTTCGACAATAATGTACTTTATGTAACAATTATCGTTAGGGTGTGACATTTTCTTTAATTCTTACCGGATGTGAAGTACATCGTTTTCAGGTCGATATCTATTAGCGTCATTGTGTATGATGATGTAACCTTTAAAAAAAATTTGTCTTTCTAGCAAGAATTTGTAAAAATACTGTAAATATCAGCAACTTCGCACCTCTTTTTTTGCCCTAACTTACGTATACAAACACCCCGCGACAACGCGCGGGTTTAAAACCTCGTTATTAAACATATATTGTGAGAGTGGAAAGGACAACTTAAGTACTATTAAATATTAAAAATAAAACCTTTGTTTGACTTTTGTGATCAAGTGTCAGAAAACTGAATGAAGTGTTAAGGAGCCATGGATACTAGATGACTTTTATGAAAACCTTTGCCTAAAGGTTTCAAGTACTGTAACTGAAAACTCAAACCAAACAATTTATTAATGTCAAATTAAACTTAAAACCATTCCACACCCTCAAACCAAACTGCACCTAAATAATTAACACATGTGCATATCTATTTTTTTATTTTTATTTTGCTTGATTATTGAGAATAGTCAACATCCAAACAACAGATCTTATGTTTTATTTTTGATATAGATCGGTCCAAGACCTTCAAAGATCTTGAAACAAAAGTACCCATCATTGATCTATACAAACCGAAACAAAAGATCATAACAAAATACCTGACTCTTGAAACCGAATCAAGATTAATACCCATCAAATCTATCCTTGTTTAACCGAAAAACAAGAACACAGAACCTATTTCGAGTTCATTTAAGAAATAAACCAAAGGAATAGATGGATAGTATATTTTTATGATATTTGAGATTAGTAGGTGAAGTAAAGGCGGAGACAAGGAGGGGTCACAAGGGTCACGTGCCCCCTTAGCGAAAAAGTTTGTAATGTAAAATTTCTAAAATATCTGAATTTTTTTGTAATTTGCCTCCCCCTCCCCCTCCCCCTTCAAGGAACCAATTTGTAGTGTATTTTTCAAAAATTATTAAAGCGTGACTCCTCGAGCAAAATTTTCTGGCTCCGCCCTTGGGTGTTGAAGTAAGCATTTACTCCCTTCGTCTCAAAATTATAGTCCACATTTCCCTTTTGGTATGTCACAAAATAATTGTCTACTATCCATTTAAAGTAAAAAAAAAAAAAAAGAGAATTTAGTTGGAGAATATTCTATTTGAGTGGCTGATATTTATAGTGGTCTCACTTTTATTAAACTTTGTGATTTTTGTCTCTTGACAATAATTTTGAAATAGAGGAAGTAGGACATATAAGTGTGGTTGCAAACTGAAATGGGTGGCGTTGATATTAAGGGTTAGGTTAAATGCATTTTTTGTTTCTGTTTGTGACACATGTGATTTGTGTACATGCATTACACAATTTATGTTTGTGGTCCTTTAGGATGATGGTCCTTTAAAATGATGACATGTAGCAGTAGAAACTAAACCAAATAACTTTAAAATGAAACAATAATAATTTGGACAATACAAAAAGTACAAAAGTACAAAAACAAAAAAAAAACAGAATAAAGTTTAAAAAAAGTATTAGTGCTACAGTAGGACTATTGTAGTCAGGGTTCAAAAGATTGGAAAAGGACAAAAAAAAGTGTTAGGATAAAAGTGCTCTCGTATGATTTGCACGTGCGGTCCGAGATAACGAGAAAAGTTAACGATCATTAGAAAATTGGACCACCGATGTAATATTTTCAAAATGATGGACTAACGATGCAAGATTTCGTGTTTTTGAATGTCTTATGAAATCTAACACTTTTAGAGGGACCAACTGTGTAATTTACTCTTAATCCTACCAGCAAGGATTAAAACTTTAAAAGATACCATTACAAAGATAAAATCCAACGCTGTGACTAGAGCAATGACGTTTGGCATCACTTATATACTAAACATAAAAATCACTGCAAAGTCATGCTCAAGTGTCACAAGTAACTATCACACATCTTTTTTATATAAGAAAATCACAAAATAATTAATTTTACAAACATATTTTACCGAATACTCAATTGTTATCAAAAATCCAAATTACAAGATCTTGCTAGTTTTTCTAAAAAATCGCAAAGTTAAAAACTAGCAAAGTCAACCTTGTGATTTTTTTAAAAAATTTACACTACAAAAAACTAGTTAAATTCTTCATATTTTAAATGTCAAATGGCTACGATTAAAAATGTGTAAAATTTTTATAGAGTTCACACTTGCTCATGTGTGGTAATAATGGGTGTGAGAAATTTTCCTATACATATAAGTGTGGAGATATTATCCAAATGTCTATGGTTAAAAGTGTGAAAACATTCTTTTGAATGTCCACACCTAGAAGTGTGGCAAAATTGCAAAAAAAAATTCAATAAAAAGTGTGAAAACTTAGTGACACCTATAAGTATAGCGAGTAGAGATCCAGCGAGAAGTAAATTAAAATAAGAAGTGGTGAGAAGTTACCGTAATCACATATTTGAAATGCAACAACTTGCACTAGATGCATTTCTATTCATTTAGATGCACGCCTTTGAGCTTCAAAAGTTACTTTGAAGTGTACGTGGTGCAAATTAATTTTTATGATTTTGACACATGTAGAGGAACAAAATAAAAGAGAAATCATGCAATACATCTAATACGCGTCTATGCATTTAATTAAAAGCTAGAAGACACATTATGATGCATCTAAGATTATAGAGATGCATCTAATTTAGGTTGGTGCATCTCGGATATGTAGTTATAGTTACTTCTCATCCTTCTTATTTTAAGATTACTTCTCATTTGATCCAAACTCTAAGTATAGCTTTATTGTAATTGTACACACTTATATATGTGAACTATTTTTAAAAATATTTGTGACACCTATAAATGTAGCAAAATTATGATCCATATAAAAAAAAGTTCCACGGTTGACCATACCGTGACGAAATAAGTGTGGAGAATTGAACTAATTTTTGTAGTGTTAGCAAGATCTTACGATTTTTTAAAAAACATAAGCAAGATTTTGCGATTTTGTAAAAAAATTCTCAAGATTTTGATAAACCTTGCGATTTTTTTAGAAATTCGTAAAATATAGCAAGACCTTGCTAATTTCATGGGTAGTTTGTCTTCTTGGATAAAAATTGAATATTTGGTGAAATATTTTTGTACATTGGTTATTTTTGTCATTTTTCATTTTTATATATATAGATGCGTAATTACGTTGTTATATATTTTTTTCTTGTATATATATATATCTGCAAGTGATCAAGTAGACAAGTAGTCAGTTTTCATTTACAATACTATAGCTAGTACATTATTCGTCACGGAAAAAATCCAACAACAATGGCTGAAACCAAAACCAACAAAATACCACATGTTCTCCTCTTTCCCTTCCCAGCACAAGGCCACCTGAATCCTCTCATCCAATTCGGCAAACGATTAACTTCAAAAGGCGTTGAAACGACACTCATAACAACCACTTATATCTCAAATTTAATCCTGTCGCACAACACAACCGCCACTTCAATAGCAATTGAAACCATTTCTGATGGCTTTGATGAGGGTGGTTTTGCTAGTGCTGATAGTGCCGAATCCTACCTAGAAAAGTTCCATGAAGTTGGGACAAACTCGTTACGTGATTTGATCAAGAAGCTTCAAAGTGAAGGAAGAAACATTGATGCAATCATATGTGATCCATTTATTACTTGGGCTTTAGATGTGGTCATGGAATTTGATATTAAAGGTGGTACCTTTTTTACACAAGCTTGTGCTGTGAACAGCATATATTATCATGTTTATAAGGGTTTGATTTCTATACCACTTGGTTCGAGTGTTTCAGTTCCTGCTTTGCCACAACTCGAATATTGGGAGACACCATCATTTGTACACAATTATGCACCGCACTACTACCCTGGATGGACTAAGGTTGTGTTCAATCAGTTCAATAATATTGATCAAGCACGTTGGGTCTTCACTAATACGTTCTACAAACTTGAGGAAGAGGTGTGTTTCGCTTCGATTAGTTGTTTTTATTATTTTTAAACGACAAACACACACACTAGCATACTCATCACAGTTGGAACTGGAACAACCTCGTACTTTGTTTAACTAGAAAGGCATGAAACATGAACCTAATAATCAACTTACATATGTCATAATCGTTTTCTTACTCTTCATCGAGACATATGTCATAATTAGATCTGACTCGTAATCTCTTTGTATTTGTCTATTTGATTTCGATGTCCGTATTAAAAGACTGCAAATCATTTTTATTATTTATTTATTTATTTATTTATTTTTTCTGAAGCTATAGTTGTTGTCTTTTTCTTTATATTTATTGGATGATAATATGTATACAGGATCACAGGTGTTTGTTTTGATGGAATAAAACAAAATATGAGTAGTTACTATTTAAGTTTTACATGTTGTTTCAAGTATCAATTTTAGTTAAATAAAACAAAATCATTAATCTACAAATCCATATCCCTTATACTCTTACATGTTTGTATAAATTATAGTTAAATAAGCTTTAAAAAAACATGTATTTTGTAGCGTGTAATATTCATGATTTTTGTTTGATTTAGGTGATAGAGTGGATGAGAAAGATGTGGCCCTTGAAGGTAATTGGACCGTCGCTTCCATCAATGTACCTTGACAAGCGACTAGAAGATGACAAAGATTACGGGATCAATCTCATTAAAGCAAACCATAGTGAGTGCATGGATTGGCTAAATGACAAACCAAAGGGATCAGTTGTTTATGCATCGTTTGGGAGCATGGCACAACTTGGACCCGGACAAATGGAAGAGGTTGCTTGGGGTTTGAATGATAGTGGTGCGAATTTCCTGTGGATAGTAAGAGATGATGAAAAGGAAAATTTCCCAAAAGGGTTTCTGGATGTGAAAACAGGAAAGGGTTTGATTTTGGCATGGTGTAAGCAATTGGAGGTGCTAGCACATGACTCAGTAGGATGCTTTCTAACGCATTGTGGGTTTAACTCGACTCTTGAAGCAATAAGTTTGGGAGTACCAGTTGTGGGAATGCCTCAGTGGACAGATCAAACAACGAATGCCAAGTACCTGGAGGATATATGGGGTGTTGGAGTAAGAGTTAAAGCCGATGAGAAGGGGGTGGTTAGACGAGAAAATCTGGTGTCGTGTATAAAGGATATTTTGGAGGGTGAGAGGGGAGTAGTAGCCCGTAAAAATGCGGCAAAGTGGAAGGATTTAGCTGTAGAAGCCGCTGAGGAAGGCGGGAGCTCGGATAAGGATATTGATGGATTTATATATGAACTTAAAGAGTAACACGAGTATTCCTGTTGCATATATCAGTTATCAAAAACATACAGAGACGTGTATTTCTAAAGCAGTCTCCCTAGCCTCAGGTTAGAGTGTGACTCTGTACCTCATACAATACCACAACCACTCATATGTGATTGAGTATTGTTGTTGTTAACTTGTTGATACTTTTACTTCATAGTTACATGTTTAAATGTTTGCTCCTTCACCCTTATTAACCTTTTAATTACCATTCCCGTTATATAAAACTGTACTTGTGCGCATAATATTGGTTTAGCTCCGTTGAAACACGAGAAACTAATTAAGAATCTTGTTTCCTACTATCCCAGAGTGAGCAGAGGATTCGGCTCCTTCTCACTGTTCTATGCAATAAAACTTAGAATGCTCAATCACTCTTCAAGTTATTAAACTTGTTTAGCTTAATATGTTTAACTATTGAAGGTAAATTGTTCTAACTAGAACTTCATTTCGACTGGACAAGTAATTAACTATGTTTTGGACTTTTGGTTTATTCAACATCCCAATCTTGGCATACTTTTTACTCATGGTAAGAACATAATAGTTTTAATGCCCGTGCATGCACAGGGTTTTTGGACATAAAATTTTCAAATTTAGTTAAGTTATTGTTATCCGTCCTATTATTTAAAAAACGTTGTATGTCAATGTTTATGTGATGTGATTTCTTTTTTAAGTATTTATATTGTATCATCCGATAATCAAGTTTGCCGGGGCTAATACTCAACATATGACCTTGTAGTAATCTAATAATCAGAAGCATAATCTATATACATTAAAAGCTAATTATGAGAAATTTAAGTCACAATAAACCGATAGTAAAATTCAAAATTCATATCCAAACACACAATTAAGATTATTACTAGTACAACTTAGATCCAAGTGATCGATTTAGACGCAAAAGCTCCTCGTGTCGAATACATATGTATCTTTGCCAAGAACTTCTAAAGACTTACGGGAAAAGGAGAAAAGGTTTTGACAGAGAATAATTAAGGTTGTGTTCTAAACGTTAATTCTAACTTCCTCAATTATTTGATCTCTATTTTATAGGCCCTACATAAGTCAAATTTAGTGACTATTTTTGTTTACATATGTGTTTATTTTTTGTTATAATCATCATTTTGTTCTAACCATTTTTTTTATGTTTTGGATGATTTTCCAGCCAACTTATTTAACTATTTTACCATCAACTTAACATTTGTTATTTCAGTCATTAGAATATTCACCATACGCAAATGCAAATACTATTTCCTACATTATATTGTGTTTTTATACTTCTATAAGCTAATTACTACGTATTACGGAGTACTCTTTAATTTTGAATAAAACATAAATTGTTTTATATAAGCAACTAGCTTCAAGGCCCGCCCGATGGGCGACTAGCTTTAAGAATTATTAACAATATAAAATAAGTAGTAAATGATGAATAAATAATGTTAAAAGATATGAAGAATTCTTATTATCAACAAAATAACAATAACCTAAGCTAATTTCGTAGTCATATTTTTACAAAGATTTACCCTTTACACCCGTTGGACATAAAACATATTTGCATTTTCCTAAAGCTTGAAATTAATGATCAACAAATGAAAGGTGATTGATTAACTCATAGCAACTCAAAAAAGGTAAATGACATGATTATGGTATCTGATAGCAAGATCATAAGGCAATACATGGGGTTTCACAAGTATATGATGGTCCCTTAAAACAGCTGAAGTTGTTCAACTATAGGGCTAGCCACTAAGGGCCGGAATCAATTCGGTCGTCCCCTTGCTCGACCGATTTCGAAATCGGTTGTCCCCTTTGTGAGAAATCGGTCGCCGAGCTCCAAAAAACAAAATCGGTTGCTCACATGACCGAATTCAAAACATTCACATATCTCTCTTTTCTGCCTTTAACGTTGCAATTTTGTGTTTTCCAAAAAAAAGTAAACCGTTGGTTTTAAAAAAAAACAAATTTCAAATAACATAAACCTTTTCATCCTATAAATAACAACATATACTCACTTTCAAACACACAATATCAAACATAATTCAACCATTTCTCATCAACATTAACAATGTCAAAGAAAAACACTCCACAATCAAAAAACCGACGATCCCGACTACACCAAAACTCACCGAATATTAATTTCTCTCCGCAAGACAACTTTGCCATAACCGGCATAACACCACGACAACAACAAGGTATTCAATTTCGTCCATCCACTCTTGAATACTCATCACGACTACAACAATCAAATCCAAATGTAAACCNATGGGTTTCACAAGTATATGATGGTCCCTTAAAACAACTGAAGTTGTTCAACTATAAGGCTAGCCACTAAGGGCCGGAATCAATTCGGTCGTCCTCTTGCTCGACCGATTTCGAAATCGGTTGTCGCCTTTGTGGGAAATCGGTCGCCGAGCTCCAAAAAACAAAATCGGTTGCTCACATGACCGAATTCAAAACATTCACATATCTCTCTTTTCTGCCTTTAACGTTGCAATTTTGTGTTTTCCAAAAAAAAAGTAAACCGTTGGTTTTAAAACAAAAAACAAATTTCAAACAACATAAACCTTTTTCATCCTATAAATAACAACATATACTCACTTTCAAACAAACAATATCAAACATAATTCAACCATTTCTCATCAACATTAACAATGTCAAAGAAAAACACTCCACAATCAAAAAACCGACGATCCCGCCTACACCAAAACTCACCGAATATTAATTTCTCTCCGCAAGACAACTTTGCCTTAACCGGCATAACACCACGACAACAACAAGGTATTCAATTTCGTCCATCCACTCTTGAATACTCATCACGACTACAACAACCAAATCCAAATGTAAACCCGTTTTACATTAATAGACCATTTGTCCCACCACAACCACAACCACAACCACAACCGTATCACGATGAAGGACCAAGTGAGGCGTATCGGCCTAACATGGATTTCTTGCATTGTTCCCAACCGTATCAACAATATTCTCCTATTCGTAGCACTAATCTTGATATGAATTTGAATTTGGATGATTGGGGAGACTATTCGAGTCAACAATACTCTAACTATCCAAGTCAAGATGCATCGATGGGGCAAGGTTCGGGTTACGGCTCGTACCACGACTCGTATCACGGTTCAATTCCCGTTGATGACAATGACGATGAAGTTGAGACGGAGACATCACCCGTCAAACCCGTCAAACAAAAGAAGCCTACGCGTGGAAAAGCGAAGGCCAAAGACAAAGAACCCGCGCCTCACAAAAAGGCCGAAGTTTGGACTAAAAGGGAAGAGATCGCGCTTTGTAAAGCTTTCATACATATTTCTGAAAATGACAAAAAAGGAAATGCTATGAATCGCTACGATTTTTGGGGTGATGTGATAAATTACTTTAGAAAAGAAACCGGTTCTGACCGGACATACGACTCGATCATGTCCAAATGGAAGACAAGAATTCGTTGTAGGGTTGCGAATTTTGGTGCTATTATGGACAATGTCAAATATACTCATGGAAGTGGCGAGAATGATATGGACGATAAACAGAAAGCTCTTTTGGAGTATCAAGTGCGTTACGGTCATGAATTTACTTTGTATGATTGTTGGACCATAATGAAGGATCATGATTGTTGGAAGAGGGAGCTTCCGCTAATCCACGGGAATAGCCGGAAGAAAACAAAGGGTTCTTCAACTACCTCGGGGTCAACACAAGGTCCCTCGAATTTTCAAGACTTGGATGTTTCTGATGATGAGGCGTATGAAACTAGAGAAGCACGACCACGTGGTCGTGACGCAGCAAGGAAGAAATCATCATCCTCTCGTGATTCCGAAGCTCCACCAAAATCATGGACAAAATCACTACTATCGGGCTTTTGGTCGACAAAGCCGTCAAAGTCGGCAAAAAGTAAAGATATTGAGTCGTGGAAAGAAATGAAGCAACAAGAGCTTGCAATCAAAAGAGATAAAGTTAAAGCCATAGAAAATCAAACGGAGATCTTGAAACTCACCAAAAAAGAGCAAGATTTGATTTTCTACAATTCGACCATCGACCCAAATTTAACCGAGCGGCAAAAACAAGAAATCATTCGTCTTAAGGAACAAATCAAGGCTCGCTACGAATTAGATTACTAGTTTTTAATAATTGTTGTCGTGTTTAAGTTTTAATAATTTAGTATTGTAACGTTTAAATTTCGTATCGTTATTATGTAACGTTTATGTTTTTATTAATAAAATTTGCGTTTGTGTTAAAAATGGTTTTTTTATTTAAAAAAAATTAATAATAATGATGATGCAAATTGGGTCACGATTGTGGGGAGAGAGGTCAAAATGGGTTGAAGAGAGAGAAAGCTGAGGTGACAGCCGGAATGATGATGCAAATTGGGTCACGTTAGTGTCCAGCCTAATGGTAATGTATATCTGAGACCAAAGTCGTTATCTCTTTATATTTTGAACAGTAGACAAAAGCAGTAATGAAGTAAGAACCTTGCACCAAGACTCGATAACAAATGTAAACACAATATGTGATCTTCAACTTTTGGAATCAATGCTTGTAGCCCCAACCTTTATTTTGGAAAGTCCCTGCATTAACCAGCAATGTAAATGACTTAGTTATTTCTTTATCATATCGGACCAATGACAAACATAAATCGTAACCAATGGGTGATCTTATTCGATGGGTCTAAGATCACATCTTTTTGCTTACCTTGATCAGAATTTGAGTAATTTGAGTAACATCGTCATAGTTGAAAGGCTTAGGAATACCCTAAATAATCCTAACATGATCCAACATACTCATGAATTATGATCTATATTATGTTATTAAAATAAAAAGTCAATTCAAGCCGCCATATAGTTCATGCATATTCTTCTTATATTATTAGGTTATTGCTAATCAAATAAATTATCTTGTCACAATGATATTTAAATATACTATAAGGGATAGTCAAAGTTAGTTACATTTACACTGAAACATGTCTAGATAGCACAAATTATAGTTTTGATCAAGTATGACATGAGATTGATCAAGTGTTATGGACTTATGGATAATGAGAGAGCGTCGAAGGAGCAATTAAGGAGAAGCACATTTCAACATGTAATGAAGTAGATAACTAAAGTTTACGCGAACACCTCTATCTAGAATATAAATAATTAAAAAGTTGATGAATAGTACATGAATAAATATTATGCAAGAGAAAATTATTACACTAAATAGATTGATTTAAAATAGCCAGATATTACACTAATAAAATGTTACCAACAATACATAACAATACGTTTATGTGAAACTTTAGTTTAGCATGTAAAAAAGGTTTTTGGACGATCCAACACGGCTGACCCGTTACAACACCAAGAAGATTTACTTGTTTAGACCCGTACCCATTTTGACACACAAACCATGTGGCTTACCTCGCAGTTGTTTGAGGCTGTTGTTACATATATTAGTTCATATCATATACAACGTTTACGGAGTCAGTATTACTATGATGTGTTAAGTGTCAATTGGGTCATATATTACATAATAATATCAAAATATAATTAGCTGCATGTTGTGTTAAGTTTTTAAAGCCATTAAGGATCTCATGAAATTAATACCATAAAATCATAAATTAATACCTATTCCATCAAAGAAACATAAATGGGTCACACTATCCACTTCTGCGATTTCATGACTTGAATGAAAAATGAAAGAGTTTAAATTGGATTTGTTTACCAAGCAAGTAGATAATTGTGCAACTACCAATGCAATTGGATCGCTAAACGTTTCATAGTTGTTTGGGAGTACCTGCATAGAAGTTTCTTGACATTTCTGTAAATAAACAAAGATAATCATAAGCATCGTTGATATTTGGTTTACATAAATTAATGGGTAGCATGGGTCAAGAGGATCATATTTTGTTTTTTATTTTTATTCATAAAGACCTTCTGACATTTTGATTAAAGAAAAATTAGTTAGATTAAAACTGAAAGAATAAAAACCGTCATTATATTATTTGACAAACTAATACTCCATAATCAACAATGCTGCTTTTTGTAAAAAGTGCTCCTAATCAACCAAAACTAACCAGTCCAAAAAATTATCCGCTTTGACTAAAGTCAAGTTTGACCCTTTTAACCATCTCAGCAGATCCGTCAAAACCTGATATATAATAAAGCAATAAAGCATAAAATTACTTACTACTTGGATCCACTAAATATACAGTAACAATCCACGGTGTGGTATTTCAATGAAGGAGTTCTTTGGTGCATCACTCCATTTGTGTATTCCAATTAGCGGGTAACCTTGTACAACAAAACTACAATCACCAGAAGGTTTTCTCCACCAAAATGTTGCTGTAAATTAATGTGTTAATATAAACAATACACACACCTATGGTAGTGTGCATGAAAAAACGTCGATTCGTCAATATGAGCAAGTCTAAAAGCATTGCCAACAGGTCCTTCATATTCGATTCCCCATTTGTTGATGTTGCCGCTGTAAGTAAGCATCAATAAAGTTTAAAGGAAGAAAATACGATCGGTTATGGCTCCAAAAGTAGTTTACTTACCAAAAAGGTGATGGATTACTCCAAAAGTAGCTTACTTACCAAAGCTTATAAACGGTCTCGTCTTGGGCGCGACACTGAATACCGAATCTAATGATACACAAAAACTATTACACTAACCACATAGTTTGTACAATGAATTATGAATTGAAATAGGCATAGATGTTTACCATCCCATTTCTTCATCATCACGAGTTGTAGCACAAAGATAATTTTCCCATGATCAGTACGCGAATTCAGAAATTGACAAAAACTGATCAGCAAACATTCCATTATCCCCTACAAGTATGCAAAATATGAAAATGGTGCATATAATTTGACTCAATAGTGATAGGACAACAATGAGTCTAAGGCACAAAATGAAAACTTACTCCACATCGAGTGTAAGAGGTTTCTTTTTCTATATTTTCCATTCTTGTCGAAGTTATCAAGTTCATCACAAGCCACAACTTGTCCAATCACAGCTGCATAAATAATAAAGTAATTATGGTGATTGATAATTTACAAATATAATTATTAAGAGATCATGTAAATGCATACCAAATTGTCCATCCAGCATACAAACTTGTAGTTCAGTTATTGTTTTGAATGGTCTAAAATCAAAACCATGAACTGATCCAGTAAAGTCAAGACACTTTTCAATAATATAGTGTTTGATAAAAAGCTCAGCCACATCTGATTCTTAAACAAAGTGCAATTTATAACGAATTTAAAACATTAAGTGAATTCAACAACCTAAACAAAGTGCAATTTATAACGAATTTACCTTCACACACATTTCATCAAACACATGGTGTGCATAAAACACATAATCAGTTCGTAGCAAATAATATAAAGAATTAAGTCACACATTAAATATAAAGAAATTAAATAAAATGGGTAAAAAACTTATCGATAAAATGCATCCTTAGAATAAGAAAACTATAAATAAGATAAAAAATGCCATTAACAAATACTAAACACTACTATCAATGAATCCACTTATGTACAGTATTAAATCAGTTAACCATTGCTTTGACAACTTTGAATATGCTGATGGAGTAACAATTCAACAATTTGATTATGATTTTTAAAATGAGGGTTTTTATGATTCCATCGTATAATAATCTACGAACACCAAAAAATGTGACAGATCATATAAAGCAATAATTAACTAAAACAACTTATTAGGGTTTATTCACAAAAAATAAATTAAGATAGAAAAACTCACAGGCGTAACACGTAATTTCGTTTAAATCCGTTTTCTTATCATCAAAACTTTGTTGATTCCTTATTGTTGTGGCGTGTTTTTAATTTTTTTTTCCCAGATCCGGTTTGTTTCCTTGTAGTTATGATTTTATTTGGGGGGGCTTTTTGTTATTATGGTTTTTGTTTGGATGATCTTTTGAACCGATTTGGGGGAGATGATGGTTTCTAAAAGCTCTATTTAATTTTTATTGAAATACTATTGATTTTGTGATTTTCGGTTAGGGATTGAGAAAGGGATCTTGAGAGGATTTATGTGTGTGTTTTTTATGTTAAGATACCAAATGAAGAATAGTAGGGTAATGCCGCCCAATCTTTTCTTTGCATTTACTGCTTTAGAAACGAAATGCACCAGGACCGTCGGATAGGCTGAATATCCACATGTCATTATCTGAGGAATTTTGAGAGGAGAAATTTTAGCAAAACCTTGTTTTATATAGATAGTAGATACGATACACCCCAAAGAATCCAATGGAAATAGACATCAAAACAATGAACAAACCAATGTTTGGCTTAACTGCAACTTTCGTACAACCCAATACGACTATAATTCAATGTAAACACCTAAAATATAAGGGTTATTCAAACAATAATTATTTGGCACTAACCTCAGCTATAAGTTAAATTAAGGGAGAAAACTTAAGCTACCCACTAAGTAGTCTACCCACTGAGAATAAAAATACAATTAATTTTTTGTTGAAAGAAAGAGGAGAATATTCTTCCTTCTCTCCCAATGACTCAGTGCCACCTCTTCTGGGTAAACTACCCAGTGGGTAGGTGTATCCATGCCCCTTGTTTTCCTACTCGGACACATTTTTCTTGACTAATATATGTATTTATACTCACCATCTTTCATTTTTCCTAATCAATGACTTTTTTTACCCAATATCTTGCAAAGCTCAATACCATGATACATTCGCGACATCCCAACATTTAGTGCCAACATCATCATATATTTGTTTTCTTAAATATGTTTCCTTTTATATTTGTATTAAGAAATAACCAAAAGTTTATCAAAGAATCCAAGTAAAATAGATGGAATACATACGTTCAACATTTCTCAGGTATGTGCCAATTAGCTAAAGTTGCACTTCCTAAAAATGTGGACTGAAATCTAACAAGACTAAGGGGCTGTTTATTTTCTTTGTTAGCTAAGGGACAAATGGGTCTCACAGTCTCTTGCATCATCTTATTGGGGAGAGGCATATATTTCACACTCTCCAAATTAAGATGATTTAGTGGAATTAGTGGGCCCAAACAAGAAAAGTAATAATATTAAATGGATGGGCCCCATGTTCCCTCCACTAATAGAAAAAAAGAAACATAGCCTAACATGTCACATGTACCCTACATAAGGCAAGTGCACGGATGTTTTTAAGGTAATGCCACTTGTAGCTCCTAAAAATCTTAAATACTGTAAGATCACTAGTACGAGTAGAAATTGATTGATTAACATAGCATAGAAATTTCGCTATTAAAATCAATTTAATTTAAAATCTTTTATATAATAATAAAGGAACTTTGATAAAAGTGGAAATTTTCATCATGACATCAAAGTTTACACACATGTAGTCACTTCTTTGATATATAGCTGTTCTTTTTTGCATTTCTAGAGAATGATCGGCCTTTTTACAACCTTACGTTAAGAAGAATAGTCCAAATATATATTATTGAGAATCATTGTAAGATTAAGATGAACCGATGAAGTGTTTTGTGCATTGTACTCACCAAGGATGATGTGATGTTTTCACTACGCCAAAAATGACCTTTCGTCACACATGGTCGTTTTTGAACGGTCACACTGTGACATTTTTGCGTGACTAAATGTACCAGCGTTAAATAAACAGCCACACTTGATCCGATTTGTGTGACCATTTCGTAAAATATTTGTCACGCATTTGTGTATATATGTGACTAGAGGGTAACTGGTAAATATTTTTCCATCATTTAGTCACGTTTAATTTGGGANGCATCCTTAGAATAAGAAAACTATAAATAAGATAAAAAATGCCATTAACAAATATTAAACACTACTATCAATGAATCCACTTATGTACAGTATTAAATCAGTTAACCATTGCTTTGGCAACTTTGAATATGATGATGGAGTAACAATTCAACAATTTGATTATGATTTTTAAAATGAGGGTTTTTATGATTCCATCGTATAATAATCTACGAACACCAAAAAATGTGACAAATCATACAAAGCAATAATTAACTAAAACAACTTATTAGGGTTTATTCACAAAAAATAAATTAAGATAGAAAAACTCACAGGCGGAACACGTAATTTCGTTTAAATCCGTTTTCTTATCATCAAAACTTTGTTGATTCCTTATTGTTGTGGCGTGTTTTTAATTTTTTTTTCCCAGATCCGGTTTGTTTCCTTGTAGATCTGATTTTATTTGGGGGGCTTTTTGTTATTATGGTTTTTGTTTGGATGATCTTTTGAACCGATTTGGGGGAGATGATGGTTTCTAAAAGCTCTATTTAATTTTTATTGAAATACTATTGATTTTGTGATTTTCGGTTAGGGATTGAGAAAGGGATCTTTAGAGGATTTATGTGTGTGTTTTTTATGTTAAGATACCAAATGAAGAATAGTAGGGTAATGCCGCCCAATCTTTTCTTTGCATTTACTGCTTTAGAAACGAAATGCACCAGGACCGTTGGATAGGCTGAATATCCACATGTCATTATCTGAGGAATTTTGAGAGGAGAAATTTTAGCAAAACCTTGTTTTATATAGATAGTAGATACGATACACCCCAAAGAATCCAATGGAAATAGACATCAAAACAATGAACAAACCAATGTTTGGCTTAATTGCAACTTTCGTACAACCCAATACGACTATAATTCAATGTAAACACCTAAAATATAAGGGTTATTCAAACAATAATTATTTGGCACTAACCTCAGCTATAAGTTAAATTAAGGGAGAAAACTTAAGCTACCCACTAAGTAGTCTACCCACTGAGAATAAAAATATAATTAATTTTTTGTTGAAAGAAAGAGGAGAATATTCTTCCTTCTCCCCCAATGACTCAGTGCCACCTCTTCTGGGTAAACTACCCCAGTGGGTAGGTGTATCCATGCCCCTTGTTTTCCTACTCGGACACATTTTTCTTGACTAATATATGTATTTATACTCACCATCTTTCATTTTTCCTAATCAATGACTTTTTTTTACCCAATATGTTGCAAAGCTCAATACCATGATACATTCGCGACATCCCAACATTTAGTGCCAACATCATCATATATTTGTTTTCTTAAATATGTTTCCTTTTATATTTGTATTAAGAAATAACCAAAAGTTTATCAAAGAATCCAAGTAAAATAGATGGAATACATACGTTCAACATGAGAGAAATGATAGATGGACCTAAAGGGAGACCTAAAAATGGACCTAAAAACATGTGGCATGATCCTGATGGCTTGTAAAATAAGTGGGTCCCTGTCTGCAGCCATTAGAATGATGCCATGTGTCTTTAGGTCCATTATTAGGTCTATTTTTAGGTTCATCTATCATTTCTCGTTCAACATTTCTCAGGTATGTGCCAATTAGCTAAAGTTGCACTTCCTAAAAATGTGGACTGAAATCAAACAAGACTAACATGTCACATGTACCCTACATAAGGCAAGTGCACGGATGCCACTTGTAGCTCCTAAAAATCTTAAATATTGTAAGATCACTAGTACGAGTAGAAATTGATTGATTAACATAGCATGGAAATTTCGCTATTAAAATCAATTTAATTTAAAAATCTTTTATATAATAATAAAGGAACTTTGATAAAAGTGGAAATTTCCATCATGACATCAAAGTTTACACACATGTAGTCACTTCTTTGATATATAGCTGTTCTTGTTTGCATTTCTAGAGAATGATCGGCCTTTTTACAACCTTACGTTAAGAAGAATAGTCCAAATATATATTATTGAGAATCATTGTAAGATTAAGATGAACTGATGAAGTGTTTTGTGCATTGTACTCACCAAGGATGATGTGAGTGTTTTTTTTTTTTTTTTTTTTTTTTTTTTTTTTTTTTTTTGAAATTCAGCCTAAGTACAGCAGTTCCATTGAATCTCTTCCCTACAGCCTCATTTCGGTAATCACAAACTTAACATAATTATAATTGAAATATGAGTGAAGCTATCACTATCCAAGCTAGATAAAATGAACTTGAGTGAATGAGTTAGTTATATGTAGGGCTATTGTATTTAAAATGAATCTTACTTGTCACAAATTTCAAGTCCGTGTAATTTTTTTTTTATTTTTTTATTTTTTATTATTATTTTTTTTGTGCAAATTTATGTACTAAACTTTTAAATTTCGTCATTCTGGTTTATTTTCTGTCCATTTTACCCTTCAATTTATTAAGACTCCTTTTATCTGGGAGAGGTAAAATGGTCCGAAAATACACCATACTTACGAAATTTGAAAGTTTAGTAGTATAAATTTGCAAAAGAAAAAGTTTGTTACATAGACCTAGAATTTGTGACAACTAAGATACATTTTAAATACATTACGCCTTTTATGTAATGATGTTTATCTTGTTCATGAATGGGTCGTTTTGAAAAACTTAGATATGACAATTTAAACCCACTTAGCCATAATTAGTTGTTTTGGTTGTACTTTTTTTCCCCTCCCTCTAAAGCCTTCAATTTGAAAACTTGGCTAAGTGAGTTTAGTTATAACTGTTTGGTAATGAGATATGAAATTTCGATGTTGGTCCTAAAAATCATGTAAAACATGATTATGTTAACACAAAAAACAAATGACACTAATAACATAGATTTTACTTTTCAACGTTTGTATTCTTATTAGAAATGAATCAAAGAATATATCTAAGTGTTTGCAGAACAACATTTGGGATTAGATGACAATGTAAACTCTCCAATTTTGGAGGAGAGGATCCTATCAACTATATATTAGTATCATTTACATTTTATGTGTGTAAAACCCCTTACTTTCTCTATTATGGTTTCATTTTATGTGTGTAGAATATATATACCATGTGACTAAATTTTGTGGCAAGATAATGTTTTTCATTTACATGGTTTGATTGTTTATTGATTGTTGATTGAGGAGGATGAGTTTAGGATAAGTTTGAAGTTGTTGTGGTTAAGTGTGTTGAGATGTTATTGTTTCTTAATCTTATTTATCTTCTCGTCTTTCATTTTTTTTCCAATTTGACTTTGACCAATGAGGACAAAAACTGAGGTCAACAAAGTTCTCGTGTTTACTAAGTTCTCATGTTGACTAAGTTCCCGATTGACTAAGTTCCCGGCTGACAAAGTTCTCGAGTTGACTAAGTTCTCGGTTGACAAAGTTCTCGAGTGAAAGTTATGGTAATGATCGTGGGGATACTGTTGATGATGGCGGCAGAGGGCGGCGGGGATGGAGTAAGGTGGAGATTGGTATGTTTTAAGGGTAGAGAAATATAAGTCAAATATCAAATATATTGCGTGTGTTTTTATGTGTTTGGTCATTGGTGTATAATAGGCTTATATATGCGGTAGGTTGCATAAAATTTAATGTTTGGTTTTAATTAGATGTTACAAGCTTTTAATGGGCTATTACAAGTATGAGTTACAAGTATGCTCAAGTCACATGCTTCAGGAATCACGTATCCACATAAGTCAAAATAGCCGTCGAATATTGGGTTTACAATCAAAGTTGACTATCTTGTTTTGGTGATGGTTGTCACAAACGGCTTGTTAAGATGCATGACAACGTGTCACCAAGGCTATGGTCATGATTCCAGTATGGTTTTCTTTGAAATTCAATTATGAAACCAATGGCGTTGACGGAGTTAGTTGTGACAACCGGTAATTTCGGGACATTTTCTAAATTCACCGCATTATATTTTTATAAACGTGAGAATTGAATTATCGATGAATTTATTGAGTTTTGAGAATTTCGTGAGAAAGTTTGAAGTTTATGGAAAGCGTTTATTTCCCCTACGTACTATCTAGGCTATTTAAGTACTTCGTTATAAGCACTACTTGACTTTGCACTAGGAACCTTAATAAAATGCGTACTTGATGAATAACGGTTACGGTTATTTCAAGTATTAATTTAGTTTTCTGAGCCGTGAGTGACAAAACGATTTGAAGTGGTCATGGTTATTAAACGAGATGTTTTATTTAATGGACGAAGTTAACTATTTATTTTATAAGCGAGCGGTGGATATTTATTTTATTTATTCTAAGTAAATACGTGTGGTGACCGAAGTTTTCATAAACTCTATAAAATACATGGGTCCGGGAGAGATGTAAGAAAAATAAAAGTTTTGGGTATCCCATTTACACTAGTTTATGAAGTTTATAACTAGAGGGACCATTTTTGCCAAATGCCCAAACTTCCTAAACTAATAACCCTAACCCTAAATTTTATTTCATTTCTTCTTCATCTTTATCACACCACATCCCTCTCCCTTCTCTCTAGCGCCGGCCACCCACCATCAAACCACCACTGCCGCCACCTCAAGCTCACCGCCACCACCATCACACCCAAAATCACCTCCTCTTTCGTTTGACACTATTCACGCGCTTCAAAAACTACCACAAACCCTTTCTTTTACTACCACCGCCGCATATAACCTCACCATCACCATATTTCACTTCCATTTTTATAGATCTACACGAGAAGGGGTAAGGAAATGAGTTTTTCGCAAGGTTTGACCTTCGTACGGGTCAAACTCAAGTTAATATGTTGTTTTGGGTAATAAAGATTGATGGGTTTAATGATTTTTCACACCATGGTCACGTTTGGTATCGATTGAATGGTGTTTGGGTTCGGATTTTGGTGAACTCGTGGTCAAACCGTGGGTCAAACCCACGAGTTTGATGATTTCATGGGTTCTTTTTGATTCTTGATGTTTGGTAGATAGATTGGTTAAGGTTTAATTGATTTGGAATGCTAGGAATTTGATTTTTGAGGTGTTATTGATGTTGTTGTTGCTTGGGTTCTAGCCGAGACCCTTTATGGGTGCGTTTGGCTCGTTACATGGCTCGGCCTAGCCGAGGAAACCCCAAGCCGAGGCCCTTTGGTCTCGGCAAAAGAGCTTAGGGCTCGAATGGGGATTGAGCCGAGGCCTTTTGGTCTCAGAAATATATGTTTGTTGTGTTTTCGTGTTAAATGGGTAATATAAATGTTCGGGTTCGACTAGTATAGACTAAACGTGAGGTTGCCGAAAAATATATTGTGGTTGTTAAAAATTGTTGAAATATAAATGGTTAAACGTTGGCGAAACATATAAACTTAGGATATAAATGGAATTCGTGTAATAATGTGATACGTGGCTATATGATTATTTGTGAATTAATTGTTATGTGTATATATTTTACTAGCTTCATAACCCGCCCGATAGGCGGGTTCGCTTCATATTAGTGTTTGACAATATTTAACTGTACGTAAGTAAATAACGAATAACGGCAAATATGTTAAACAAAAATAATGATAATAATGGATAATGTAAACACTTGTAAAGAATATCTACATTTGATAACTTAATTAAAAAAACTCAGATGTGAATCTAAAATGAAAGTTTGTGTAGTGTCTGTTTTTATCACGGCTTAAAACCTTCATTAATTTTGGTAATATAGTTTGTGTAGTGTCCATTTTTATCGTGGCTTAAAACCTTCAATTTTGCTTTAACATTTTCACCTAAAAAACATATTCATTACCTGTAGCTTCATGTCCCGCCCGATGGGCGGGTGCGCTTTATAAAATTGTTTGATGAATTTTAAGTAGACGTATATAAATAATGAATAAACATGAATATAATTGTTGAAAAAGGTTTATATTTTATTATAAATATAAGATGGAATATTATAGGTTGAATACAATCATGAAAATGCATATGCTAAAAATAAAATAGACATGTGAATATTCAAAAGTAATACATAAATATGGTGTCTTACATAATTATTAGATTCATACATACAAAGCCTATGAAAAACTTGTTTGTAGACAACATTGTTACCGGCTTTAGAAGTAATAAGAAATAGAAATTATGGCAACAAATCTCAATCAAGTGGAACATATGTACAACTTCCAAAAGAAAAATAGAAGTACATCTTACAGAAAATAGATTTACATAAAACAAACCACCTTAAGAAATTTACTACTTTCACATTAGAATTGGAGATAAGCAACTTTCGTTTGACTTCATGTACATCATCAGCTCATTTATAGAAACTCTCATAACGTGCTTCTGTATGTATTCAGTCTTTTTCACCTTATGGGCTTGTGTAAGTGAATTGAGAACCTCCTCTTTATTGTCTCATCAAAAAGAAATGAGTAACAAATCAGAAGGCAATAACTATATTGAAGATATTATTGCACCTGATATATAACAAAGTGGTGCACATATGCTTACTCATGAAATAACTATATTTAAGACATTATTGCACCTGATATATAACAAAGTGGTGCACATATGCTTACTCATGAACTAAAAGGTGAAGGTGTGCTTAATATTAGCTACCAAATGTCTATACTAAAGCTTATAATAGACCATTTGACTAATAACAACACTTTCATTAACCTATGTGTCCAAGGTTTTAATGTTGAAGAATGTAAATGAGTGAACTTGAAAGTGAGATATAGCTTGTGGAGCATATTTAAGCTACACAAACCTTATGTTGCAGGTCTAATGAGAATGGCCATAAAAGGTCCCTAAAACTATAATCTTATTATGTGATCACTTTAGATGTTATCCATAAGATTATTGTATGGAGATGCACACAATTTGGTTGAACTTATACTTTGGGTAATAAAGTAAAAAGTTTACCTCGCTTAACAAAAAGTTTTCATAGTGTTCTTCCAATATGGGGGACACATTTTTTGGGCTCTTGAATTTACAGCCACCACATTCTTGTGTTCACCATGAGGCGCCATTATCTCAACTCTGTATATATTCCCTACATAGACACCTCCTGATGTGTGTATAAATTTTCATATATAACTTTGTAACCTGATTATAAAACCAAGAAACACAATTTTATTTTATTTTTGAAAGGCGAACATCTTACAAGTATTTTTTGGTCGAAGTCGCACCCGCCTCACCGGCAGGCCTCGTCCACCACATAGCCAGGCTATGTTGTCTTAACCGGGCCCACGCTGGCCAAGTGGGGACTTAACGCTTTCATCCCAGAAACCCTCTGCCTCCACACAAGTTTCCTTGCTGGGGTAACAATCGGGAGAAAAACTGGGTGCTTGCTCAGCCTCGAACCTGGCACCAATGATAACCAGTATCTAACTTCATTGCATCTTGTAATTTATTTCCCATGTTTAGAGTCATGTGTAAAGGTGGCAAAAGAGTTGGTTGAGAGAATGGGTCAAAACTGAACATGCATTTGTTAAGACTGAATCTACACATGGAAGTGGCCCATAACTATATACATGTAATCGAGGATATCTTCCATATAACTCTTATGAAGAACCAGAATATTAGAAATGCAATGTATGCGTGATGCCCATAATTCAGTTCAATAACTGTTTATTCACACAAATTATGTATGACTTTTATACGTAGGTTATATACAAAATTTGGTATTGGGACTAAAAATGCCTCTGATTGAGATGCTTGTGTAAGCCACATGTGTCGTTTCGTGGAACTTTAACCAACGATGTTTGAATAAACTTGATTATTAATTGTTATAAAGTAATTTAATTCTAAACAGCCAAGGTGGAGAATTAAATCCCATGGACCAAGTCCTAGACCCAGATTGCTTAATATATTATGGTACATATAAATATGATTCGATACCTTCAATCCTAGCATTGCAGCAATAGCTCATCCAAGGGAATGTCCCACAACACGAAGGGTGTAACCCTCACACTCACACCCACCTCCTAAAAATGAAGTAAGCAATCCTTCTTCCTGAAATTATGTATCAACAGTTTGAGTTGTACTGAAATGTGACTCTCTGGTAACAATCATCTTTGAAAGCCAAATAAGCACTTCAAAATAACTAATATCAAACACCTCTCAGGTAGTAAAACAGGTTGGTTTGGATCTGCTTATGCTTTTTGTAGTTGTGACAATCAGGTAACCAAAGGGATCTTAGGGATTGCTTATGCTTTTTGTATTTGTAAGCTTATATTGCAACATCACAAGTTAACAACACTGACAAATCTTTACCCTTATACTTTCCTATGCAGCATATAAAAATACGTGAAGTTTGTTGCACCTGTACGTTAATTTAATTTGTATCTGACATAGAAACTACTACGTATTAGTTAAAAAATGATTTTGGACATAATGTGTTTCAGACTGGATCCATTTCTGTCAGTACCCAAAAACTAAATGTTTTGGATCCAAATTTGTGGGGGTTGGGTTTAGTTAGCCAAAGAAACCAAACATGTAACGGCCAAGACAACAGGGAAATAATGAGCATGAGCACAAAACACCTGAATTAAGTCATTTTATTAGCAATCTGATATATAANAATTTGTATCTGACATAGAAACTACTACGTATTAGTTAAAAAATGATTTTGGACATAATGTGTTTCAGACTGGATCCATTTCTGTCAGTACCCAAAAACTAAATGTTTTGGATCCAAATTTGTGGGGGTTGGGTTTAGTTAGCCAAAGAAACCAAACAGGTAACGGCCAAGACAACAGGGAAATAATGGGCATGAGCACAAAACACCTGAATTAAGTCATTTTATTAGCAATCTGATATATAAACTGATATATAGGAAACCTCTTAATAATGGGCATGAGCACAAAACACCTGAATTAAGTCATATTGGGTTGGTCATCGGTTTTGAGAAACGGTTCAAATAGGAAACCTCTTAATATGGTTGTATTGAGGAAACTTTTTGATAAGAAGTCTTTTGCATTTGGCGAATTTTGGCCCGTTTGACCGGGTTGAATCATTTGAACCAAATTCAAAAAGTCCAAAAAAATGTTCGAGAGATGAAAAAACAATCCTCCTTGCCCATTTCAAGTGAACAACTGAAACTGCCAAATCTAATACCCCTTAACTTGTGAATTCATGTCCTTGTTAAAAATGTGAATCTATATTAAACCATTTCAGATAAAATCTGGGCATGGCAAGCAGACATGGACGTATTACCTGAAGTGCAGGTCTCTTCCCGAACGCCTTAACAGCTACATGAATATTATGATTGCCAGCCCATTAAATCAATGATTCCATTATCAACTGTTTTATCATCCGTGGAATAAACCTAAATTACTTAATGGCCATAAAACATAATGAAATATTAAGCAATAAGTTGTAATGATACATTTTTTTTATAGCATTCGATCAACAAAATCCCACACCCTTGAAATGTAGCAGACCCAGGGGTTGCCGATGCTAACTATATAACTTTTTAATACATGAAGAATACGCTTTGTGCAATTTGGTGTAGTAAATTTTGAGTGGATTAATACCTTGCACACAGTCACATCCAAAACTTGTTGAAATTTCTTTGCACTTCAAGTCACCATCAATGGTCTTCGGGCATCCAATAATCCGAGTTTTTAAGTCACTGGGCATACAAAATAAATATAAAAATGAATAAAAATCCATATGAACGATTATCTGTTTGTTGACAAACATTGAAACATGTAGATCTTGGATTTTAGTACAGACATATTATAACATACTTAATGTTTTTTGCTAGCAGGCAGGCATTGTTTTTGAGTAATCCCGACCAATGACCACAAGTCCATCCAAATCTAAGCTTCGTAACAGTTTCCCGAGCTTCTTTAAACTGCAAGAATAATTAACATTATATAACAAACTTAAAGGTTTGATAAAGGCATTGCATATCGAAATGTAAAAAACCTGCTCCGGGGTTTCTTTCTTATCCCTTCCACTTCCACTGCAAATCATATCAAAGCAAACCTGCAAATTATTATTAGCACAAACAATTTGAGTAAAAGTCTAAGGTAAAAGCATGTGATTCACAGTCTACAAACTATAAAGTATGTTTTTTTATTAGTCACCAAATCACGAAAAAGAATGGAACAGTTGAAACATCACTTGATTTCTGTAACGATAGAAAATTTCATCGGTTAACTTATCATATTTACCCTTCATAACTCCACCAGGGCCACCTCTAAATCCATACATGCTGCTGTCTTTGATCATTTTCTGTAAGTAGTCTCTATTCCAGCCAAAGAACAAAATAAAAAGTAGAAGACTAATCAAAAAGTTATCGATCTTAAAAACAATTGACACCTCAGAAACATATATGTTAAATAGAAATATTGAATTTGATGATTCTCTCACCAAAATTTCCAGAAATCACATTCTTTTTCTCACCACCAGGAGCCTGTCGACAAGATAGAACAACACCAGTCTTAATACTTGCCTCATGTAGTGAGCCTGCAGCCTTCAAGGAAGCTGATGGCTGCCCAAACCCAAGGAATATTGATGACGCCCCCTTTCCCAAATCTTTCCATAGCCTTAGCTATTAGGTTACAGATTTCACATTCTCCATTTGTAGAAAATTGTACCCACAGCTTCCCATAGAAAATTTACTTTATATAAAATAAATTAAATCTTACCCGTATACATTAATCTATGTCATTTCCTCTGATGTGCTTATTCATACCAGATGCAACCGACTTGCAACCCTCTAAAAATATAGCGCCGAGTAAGAACTGTTGCCCAAGTTGTACCTAACAATAAAAAACAAACAAAAAAAAACCCGTTAAAACGCGTTACAAAATATAACATAAAAAATCAAAACGGCAACCATGGACTGAACATTACCATCACCACTCACATCATTTGTAGCTTTAGCTACACATGTTACCAATGCTATCAAAACTGGACCACATTGAGAAACGTACCCAAAATGATCATGAACTACCACACATACCAAAGGTTACTCAATTAGATTTCACTTATGTTTAATCATCCTAAGTACATGAAGTCATCCTAATATCAGTAGCATCAACAACAACAACGTCACTTATGGGTGGGGGATAGACACAATGAGATTAATATTTTGTTACCGTATTAGCAAGCCGTATGAGAAGGCCGCATCAGAATGCCGTATAAGGAGGCCATATCATGAAGACGTATCAGCAGGCCGTATGAGCCATCTGCATCAGAATGCCATATAAGGAGGCCATATTGGTGATTAAATCTTGTGTTGTTCTCAATCGCCGCTGCAATAAAAACCCACAAACCAAATCAATCGCCGCTCTGATCAAAACACGGAAACCAAATCAAAATAAAACAAATCAAATCTTGTTTTTATAAAAATACGAACTTTTTATTAAAAAATTAACGTTCAATAAAGAAAACAACCACAAACATTTTCATACCTGGTATTAAAACTGCAATCAAAGAAAACACATATCTACAACCTTAATCACTGAATCAAAATAACCAAAAATAATAATCGAATTTTTTGTTTTATCAAAGATACCTAGTGAACTTCGATTGTAATCTTTAATTATGATTTTGGATCACCATTCATGCACCTATAAAAAGAAAAAACAATCAAATTTAAGAGAATTTATGCTAATATCAAATTCAAATCTTGATTCTGAATCAATCTGGTACACAATATATTTGAAACTGAAGTTGAATAAGCCCAAGAAAGTGAAACAATTGTGAGAATGATTAAACAATTGTTTGGTGTTGTCGTATTGATTGGGAGGATTCCAGGAAATGGATCCGTGATTTTTGTGATATGATTTTGAAAATGCAAATGGATCATATTGATTGGGAGGATAATCATTGACTGCATTCAAAAATTGTGAGTGAAATATGGAAGGTGTGATTCGGTTTCAAAAAATAGGAGAAATTTAGGAGAGAAAATCTTTTATATATAAAAGAATTACATCATTTCGGAGTGTTTTTGCAAAACCCTTCTTATTGAAAAAAAAATTAGACCAATAGGAGAGCTCGATTTTGCCACGTAGGCGAAATCAAGCAATATGATTGGTCAATAGAAAGTCAAAATTGAATTGATTTTGGTCAAACTTTAATAAATTTGGTGGAGAATTTGATTGAGAAAAAAAAATACATAAAAATATATGTGTCAAATTTATGAAAATAAAAACTTAAAAAAAGAGGAGGTAATTAATAAAACTTTAATGGTTGAATTTTAAATATATTATATGGAGTTAAGTGTAAAATTATAAATCTCCATGTTTTTTGATAACTTTAGATTATAAACAAATAACCCCTTACACTTTATAACCCCTACACTTTATAATATGAACTTTGTTTTAATATACGTTAAATACTTTTAAAATAAATATTAGTTTTAAACTTTCATCTATTAAAATATCTTTTTACTATGTATGTTAAATATAAATAAGAACTCATGTTATCCTATTTAAAAGTTTAATATATACGTACACGGTTTGAATATTAAATACAGTTAAATTATTATTAGCGGTAATATAAATATCAAATGGTAAGTACAAATTACTATGATATGAAAATAAATATACGTGATTGTACTTATAACGACTTATGTAATTATTATTTAAAGTTTATATACGGATATCCGGAAAAACATTTTTAAAAAACTTTACGGAAAATATTTTAACTTCATCAACGCTCATTATGTGCTACTAAACTCGCACATTTTGTACAACATGATATCAATAGTTAAAGTTAAACAACAACATCAACCTCAGCATTAACATCTATGTCAGCTAAACAGAGTTAAATCTTTTATAAAATAAAATTTTTAAAAAATATTAATTGATATTAATACATAATGAAAAACTCATGCATACTTATTAGTTGTACTTATATCACAATTTTCACGGGTAAATTCTTATATGTCCATATAGTAAACAAAA
>LBNU01016601.1:39354-57556 GCA_014162995.1 Artemisia annua | reverse complement strand
TGCTACTAAACTCGCACATTTTGTACAACATGATATCAATAGTTAAAGTTAAACAACAACATCAACCTCAGCATTAACATCTATGTCAGCTAAACAGAGTTAAATCTTTTATAAAATAAAATTTTTAAAAAATATTAATTGATATTAATACATAATGAAAAACTCATGCATACTTATTAGTTGTACTTATATCACAATTTTCACGGGTAAATTCTTATATGTCCATATAGTAAACAAAAAATTTAAAATAAATTTGATTTATGTGTAACCCACGTGATCAAAGAACCTTTGACCCAATAACATTACAAGGAGACACGCTCAAGAATCAAATACAAGGTTGATGCCACGGTTATATTTACAATTTCTGCTAGCTATTTTTCTTACTTTCGCACATGTTGATGCTCTAACTTTTTAAAATATACATTAGATTTTCTATTTTTAAACGATAATAATATATAATTAAATTTTTCTGAAAAAACCCCGTGCGTGCACGGGTATTATAACTAGTGAAGGAGTGTTGAAACACATGTGAAAGTCAAAGGAATATACAGATATGTAACGTCTAAATTCAATGCCTTATGAATTTTGTTTTTCAAATTGTTCCAAACAATAATTGATAAGAACTTTACTCGCTTGCTTGAAAATGTGCAATCAATATTGCTATCAATGGTAACTACGAGTCGATGAATAAACATCAACTTCATTCGATATCCAAACCCAATATTTTATTATTTTACTACTAATACTATGACTTTTGGAATAATATTGATTGATACATTTGGAGCGATAACGCAACTGGCCTCATTAAATTCCATGGCTCTTAAGCACATTGGGATGACATATTGGTAACACATAATGAATGGGGTCAACAATGGTGATATATTGGCTCTTATTGCAGACTTGTGTTTACTGCAATAGACTTGTGTTTACTGCAATAACTACTACACCACTGATAGAAACATAAGTTATTGTTACTTAATCGGGTCACCCGATAACCCGAATCACCCGACACGACATAACCCGACCAGAATCCCACCTGAACCCGATAACCCGATTATTAATCAGGTCGGGTTGCGGGTCACTTTTAAAAAATTCAAAACCCGACTCAACCTGACCCGACAAACCCGATAACCCGACCCGATAACACCCCTATCCGTACATGATTGACTTAAAATGTAAAAATACATGTCATGGCCGCCCATCGGGTAGATACATAAATAATAACAATAAAAGAACACTAATTTCCATACAATACTAAATTAAAAATACAAGTCATGTCCAAACGCCGGGTGAATAAATAGGAAATAACTATAAAAGACCACTATTATCCATACATTATTAAATAAAAATGTAAAATTACACGTCATGCCCGCCCATCGGGCGGGCTTCAAAAACTAGATTGTATATATGTATATATATATATATATACACTATATATATATATTAATATATAATATATATAAATATATAATTAATAATATATTTTGCTAAATTATTAAATATATGAATAAATAATTAAAATACCCATTTTACTCCTCAAAATTTGAAAAAAGTAAGGGTAAAATGGTCACACAAAATAAAAAAATTCAGTATATACAATAACTATAAGTGGCAAGTATAATAAATTTTCAAGCAATTAACCATTTCTTTTTTAGTCATTTTACCAATAGTGTGTTTTGAAACTACATAAACATAATTTTGTACATTCTTTAAAAAAATAAAATAAATAAATAAATAATTAATTAAAAAGTAGTTCCGTATATAAGCTAATCCAAACACCCACAGAGTGATTTAAATATGGCCACTTTTAACATTGTATAAATTGGTCACGGAGTTAGTTGAAAATGTGTATGATTAGAGTACAAGCTATTTTTAGACTGTTTTTAAGGACTTGATTTTTTTTTTTATTTTTTACAGATGAAATCCAACAAAATAAATAAATCCAAATCTAGTCCAGCTTAGAAAACCAAAAACCTGAAATCTATAACTTCAATACATTTTCTTTGATATTCTTCTTATGATAAACTAGATCCAATAAGTTGATAAATATTTGTACAAATTGCAACCTACTCGAAGACTACTAGATAATTCAGTTAACCGAGTTCCCTACTGGAGAGTTATTTCATTAATTTACCAAGATCCCTTAGCGGCAGAGAAAACCTTGCAATGTCGCTTACAAGTTTACTGATACGAAGCTAGATACCGAGTTGTTCTTCGGGTACAACCAAACCCGCTATGTTTTTATAGCTCAAACACAACAAACCACCCTTGTGTTTTAAGTCCTAAACACACCAAACCTATAACCATTGTGTTTTAAGGCATAAAACACAAACAAACCTAACCTCTAGTTTGGAATATGGTTGGTAATGCATAGTGATATATGATAGTGATACATGGCGTTGTATAATGGTGATACAAGACATGATTGCCTAATGGAGATGAATGCCTAATCTAAACATCAAGAACTCCAAGCTTGATATGGTTGATCTTCTCTTATAAGATCAAGAAAAGATCAACAATATCAAAAAGCTTCCAATATATGAAAATGACAAGAGCTCTAAGCTTGTTGTGGTGGATATTCAAATGCTAGTATACTTTGAATGAATAAAGGTGATAAGATCTCTAGGCTTGTTTTGATGGATCATGACATGTTTATGTCCTTTCAACAAATGAGAGTTACAAGCATTATGATCAAGGGTTAGTTTGGAATAAAGGTGATAGTATAGTTTGGAATATGGTTGGTAATGCATAGTCATATATGATAGTGAGATATGGCGTTGTATAATGGTTATACAAGACATGATTGCCTAATGGAGATGAATGCCTAATCTAAACATCAAGAACTCCAAGCTTGATATGGTTGATCTTCTCTTATAAGATCAAGAAAAGATCAACAATATCAAAAAGCTTCCAATATATGAAGATGACAAGAGCTCTAAGCTTGTTGTGGTGGATATTCAAATGCTAGTATACTTTGAATGAATGAAGATGATAAGATCTCTAGGCTTGTTTTGATGGATCATGACATGTTTATGTCCTTTCAACAAATGAGAGTTACAAGCATTATGATCAAGGGTTAGTGAGGGTTTCGAAGACTTGAGGTATTTTACTTTGTAGGTACGAAGAATTGAACGGAGCAAAAACGTGAAATTTCGGACGAGTATCGATCACGTATACATTTTTATCGAAGTCCAAATGAAGCCCCGGGGGATCCGTTGGACTCGTTTTTTCGTGCTCTTTCCTCAGGTATCCTCAAGGATTCATTTGGACTTTGATAAAAATGTATACGTGATCGACACTCGTCCAAAATTTCACGTTTTTGCTTCGTTTTCAATTCTTTGTACCTACAAAGTAAAATACTCGTCCAAAAGGTCGTTATTTTACTTTGTAGGTACGAAAAATTGAAAACGAAGAAAAAACGTGCTCACAACATTTTTATCGTGGTCCAAATGAAGTCCCGAGGATACCGGAAGAAAGTGCACGAAAGAACGAGTCCAACAAGGACAGCCAGGCCTCTAAAATCGGTCTGGTTTACCATGAACCGACCGGCCAAATATAGGCGGGTTTATTTAAAGAATAAACCAGCCAAAAAATGGATAAAAGAAAATGGAAGGTATGTTATAACACAACTGGACACACGGTCTAGTCAGTGGTAAGTGGCTTGTTTGTGAAGCAAGCGGTCCCGTGTTCGATTCCCAGCTATGCAACAATTTTTATTTAGAAAAAAAAAGTAAAGGTTAGTTAAATAAATCGCCCCTGTGGTTTACTGTGGACGTAATAGGACTATTTTGCCCCTCACTTGACGAGCATGTGCCTGGACTTAACGGCCAAAACTAACCCCCGTTTGGTCAAAGGACCGGTCCGCAATAAATTGACAACCAAAGGGATGATTGGTGTACTTTTTGAGAGTTAAGAACGAAAGGTTAAAAAGTGTGTAAATCACAAGGATGATTTATGTAATTAACTATACCCTGAAGATTACAAAATAACAAAAAAGTAAAAGTGACCAAAGGGAGAAACTTGGAAAAGTCCAAAGAAGAGATTGACCCTGTAAGCTAAACTAGGAATCTCGTACGAAACAAGTGTTGGTGTAAGACCTGCATGGAGGCGAGCCCTTCAATTACAGCCGTTCTGAAGAGAGGAAAAAACCCTCCGACATCAATTTCGAAGTGAATTTATCCAGCTCTAATTTTGGATATGGGTTTATTTTTGTTATAATTTGAAAAGGACATATACTTTGTTATGAATGACATTTTTTTTGTTAAAATAGTATATTTATGTTTTGATTGTTGTCATTCAGATAAGTTTTGCTTTCTCGTAAAATTATGATGTATAAAAGTAGATTTGCGATTTTGGATTTTTGGGAATGATTTGATAAAAAAGATTAACCTAGAAAAAATGTGAATTTTGTTGTTTTATGGATTTGTTGTTGATTTATGTATGTGCTTGTCAGGTAGTTGCAAATTTATTGTAGTTGTGATTTTGTGTATGAATTTGTTGTTGGTTATGATGTCTAAATTGTTGGTGTTTTGATTTTTTGAATATTAGTGTTTTTTTTTTCTTCTCTAAATGTAAATACAAGTTCTTGAGTTGACTGAAGTTTGAAGATGAAAAAGAGTAAAACGACTTAAATACCATCACGTTTTTAGCACGTGGGGGGAGTCAACAACATAACCTAACGGCCGTTGGGCAAAAGGACAACTATTGCAAGATTTGTCAACAATTGGGATGGTTTATAAAAGAAATTTGAAGAAAGGTCGAAATGTGCAATTTTGTGTAAAGCACAGGCATACATTTTAATAAAAATAAAAATAAAAATAACCTCTTATGAATAATCTAGCCTAACACGAAATGAAGTNGAGGTGGAAAAACGTGTGGGTTAGGTGGATACGGGCTGTTAAATAATGTAAATTCCGTAGGAGATATATTGTATTATTGATACGGTATTTATAATGCAATTACATAGAACCTACTATAAGGGTGATCACGGTCCAAAAACCGGACCGGACCGACCAAGACCGGACCGGACCGAAGACCGAGAACCGGAAGAACCATAGACCGAGACCGGACCGAATGTGGTCGGTCCGGTCTCGGTCCGGTCCGGTCCGGTCGGTCTTCGGTCGGTCCGGTCCAATTAGGCAAGATTTGGCAAGTTTTTTCGGGTTTTTGGTCGGTCCGGACCGGACCGGACCGGACCGACCGGACCGAGGACCGAATTAGCCAAAAAGCTTAGACCGAGGACCGGACCGAATGTGGTCGGTCCGGTCCGGTCCGGTCGGTTTTGTCGGTCGGTCCGGTCCGTTTGCTCAGCCCTAACCTACTAGAAACCTTAACGGACCCAAAGCCTACAACCGGGCTTGGGTCATTTACGTCTAATACTCCCCCGCAATTCGAGCGGCAAAATCTCGGATTTGATTACAAAACTAAAAAAACATGAAAGCAATAAAAAAATAATTTGTTGATAAAGAATTCCGGCAGCAAGCGGAAGCAATTCTTCAAGCAGCAGTAAAAGACAATATCATATTTTTTTTATGAAAATATCTGACAGCAAGCGGAGATTAATCTTCACTATCTAGCAACAGCAACAGCAGAAGCAGAAGCAACAAAACAAAAAATAAAAGCAGACATTATTTATTTATTTTATTTTTTATTTTTGAAAAATGGATAAATAGCGGCGGCTAGGGTTTGACGGGTGCCATAAAAGAGGCAGCTCAACTTAGCCACCTAGGTCTGAGGATCAGACCCGATCCGATACCATGTTAGATAATGTAAACCCCGTAGGAGATATTGTATTATTGATACGGTATTTATAATGCAATTACATAGAACCTACTAGAAACCCTAACGGACCCAAAGCCAACAACCGGGCTTGAGCCATCTACGTCTAATACGGGCAACGAGTCAAACAGGCACAGGATAAAACGGGCTTGGTTCAAAACGGGCTCAAGTCAAACGAGCCATCTTAGAAAACCACCAAATTACCAAAAACATCTCCTAAACCAAACACCTCCTTATTGTTTAAATAACTATATAACGGATAAACAAACGTTAAAGTCTAAAATAGCACATATAAACATCAAAATAAAACGGCTTAAAAATGTAAACCTCCAATACCAAATAAACCAAACATTTAAGTAGAGTATACGAAACGTCTTCAAAATGATGAAATAAGCCAAACAAGAAGTCGAAACCTATATAGATTTAAACCACTAATAATAGTGTTCTTCAATCCGCGCACTCGAGCTTAGACTTGTAATTTTTTCCTTTAAGCCATCATGAGATCGAATCAATGTGCCTACAGTCATAGATTTTCCAAATGTACGTCAACATAAATCCATACATTATATACAACACGGTAAAAAAACATTGTCACAAATTTTGGATTTACTGGTTACATGTGTTAATTACAAAGACAGAAAAAACATCACAAAATGACAGATGTAGAGGTTCTGATCTGTTGCAAATTCGAGCATCGGTTACCTTTCTCGTTTTGTTATGCTGGTCAATAGTTATTGACAGAGACTTACGTTTGTCAAAAAATGTTAGCCACATTACAGATGTCTTAGCAATCCTATATAACATGTAAACTTTTTGAAGCTTCCACGGTTTATAAAATTACACTCATTTGTTGTTTGAGTCTTTAACAGGCTAAACCACATTTTATGGTCTTTATTTGAAATGTTGTTTTTATGTTCTGAAAAAGAGGAGAGTGGCATCGAATGTGTAATATTCTTTTCAAACAACAATCACAGGTCTATTTACATGACAAAAATATAACCAAAACCTTTAGCATATAATAGGTTGACCTTTCTATTTGAAGATAATGTATTCACACTCACAAATCACACTAATCTATCGCCATTGTATAGTCCACTTATTATTGGAGCAAGGACCATATCATAAGCATTCCAACCGTACGTTTCTTACACATATGAATTGTTGTTAAGATACATGTGTGTTAGACTGTTTAGTGAATGTAGGAAGATCTATTTATACACTTTTTTAACCTAAAATTCGCTGATTAACAAGAAACCACTAACTTAAATCATGAGTTATACAACTTATATTGGATGTCTCGTTACATGAAGTTCTCAAAAGACAACAAAGAATAACTGACACTAAGCAAGTTTGCGATAGAGCAAAACGCTAATAGATTCAATTTACATTTCACGAAATATTTAAACTACTTAACAGACCATATGTTACATGTTGCGCAAGTAAGGATCCGGTGATAAAAAGCAATAAAAATGAAAGCGCTTAATAGATCGATGCATAATAAATTGAAAAGTAGCTAACCTTTGATCAAGCCAATTCAAGTTTGCAACTTCAATGGAAGGTAAACAACTATTAAATATTCAACTCCATAGGCGCTTAGAGCCTGTACTTCTCCTTTTTGTTTTGTTCGTAACATTATTCTCAATTCACGAACCCAATCAAGATTTTGTTTCATACGGGCATGCTTTAGCAAAGCCTTTGCAACGTTGAGATCTCACTTTGTCATTGGAATCCTTGGGCATCCTACACTCATTTGGGATTTAATATATATCTAAATCTGAAGGTCTAAACACAAGCCAGTGAATATCCGAGGTAGTCTAGTTAGAACTATCATAAGACATACTTTAGACCAAAAACCGTATGTAGATAACATCTGCAACCTATAAGGGTCGCAGTTTAAAAGCGTGAAAAAAGGTATTTAGAGATGTTCATTAAGCATTTTCAGAAATTTTCTTGTGACAACATCCTGTTACCCTTTCCCTATGATTATTATACATGAGATTTGGGTATAAAAGCCATCTTCGGCCAACCTCTTGCAAACGGACTTTTTCCACAATTAAAATAAAGTTTTCGGTGCTTGATCGAATGCGTATCTCGTCTACATCCAAAGGGATAGATACGATCCGTATTCCTATAGTAGCATATTTTATCGTTGTCTTACCTTGAGTGAAAAAGGTCTTTAACAACTGTATCTTTTTCAGAAGCCCTAAATGTATCTTTTTCAGAAGCCCACTTGGCACTCTAATATCGTAATCCTACGATTCGTCATATTGATGATATTGCTTATCTATTGCGTTGTACTCGTAAATCATTGTACATTCAGGCTTCTGAAATAGGTACAGTTGTTGGGTACCTTGTTTTCACTCAAGGTAAGACAACAATAAACTATGCTAATATAGGGATACGGGGCGTATCTATCCCTTCGGATGCAGACGAAATTCAAATTCGATCAAGCACCGCAAAATTTATTTTAATCGTGAAAAAGGCGCTGTTTACAAGAGGTTGGCCGAAGACGACTTTTATACCTAATTCCCGTGCATAATAATCACAGGTAAAGGGCAACCGGATGTTGGCACAAGAAAATTTCTGAAAATGCTTAATGAACATCTCAAAATACCCATTTTTATGTTTTAAACTGCAACCCTTATGGTAGTCTTTGCTAAAGCATGCTAGCTCAGATTCTATCTATATCCGGTTTTGGATCTAAAAATATGTCTTATGATAGTTCTAGCATACTAGCTCAGATGTTTATTGGATTGGGCTTATACAATCAGATTTAGATATATATCACATCCTAAATGAATGTATGATTCCAAGGATTTCAATGACAAACGAGATTTCAATGTTGCAAAGTCTTTGCTAAAGCATGCACATACGAAACAAAATCATGATTAGGTTCATGAATTGAGTTAAAAAAAAAAGTAAAACGACACTTGCACTACCTTGGAGATGGTGGTAGATGACATCACTTAAGGATGCATGGTGCAAGATAGTGGCGATCGAGCGGCAACGGTGGTCATAGAGCTAAGGGACGGTATCGATTGAATGTCCTGTATATCCAAATTTGATATAAAACATTAAAAGCAGCAGCAAAATTTAAACACCAACACCAACAACAACAACAACAACAACAACAACAACAACAACAAAAACTCTTAAAAAGGTAATCGAAGAAAAATATCTATCTATCTAAAAACAACAAAAAGAGAAGCAAACCGTTAAAGTTTCCGGCAGCAATGTGAGTGGTTTTTGTACTGTACATGTTTGTAGTAATGTGAAAAAGATTTGTGGAGAGTGGGCAAGTTGAAGAGTAAATTTTATAGGCACGTCAATGAAAAGAACACAATAACTACTCTTGCTATATCATCTAACACCCTCACCAACCAAACATAAAGGCTTTGCAAATATTTAACACGCTTTCATATATGGTGTAGGGCCCTCAATACACTTACTCCGTCAGTATATCTATCTACGGAGTATTCACTGTGGGGGTGTAGTTAGTTAGGTCTAATATTGACAGAGGTTGCGTGTTGGTTTTCAAAGTGGTTATATATTGGTAGTTACTAATTACATGCCCATAATTGCCAAATCCAGATCAATGTACAATGTTTGATTAGTTTAGTCTAGGTAATGTATGACTTGATGGTTTGGAGTTAATAAATATTACTCTGGAAAAAAGGATCTGTAAATATATGTTAACTATTTTTATTAGGATCTGTAAATAAACAATTGCCTAAACGAATGTTCCATAGCCAAAACTTGTGTCATGGGCAAAAAGTGTTGAAGTAGCTTAGCACTATTTTTTCCACGGCCAGTGACGGAACCAGGGGGTCCCGGGACACCCATGGATTTTTGTTGCATAGTATTAAATTTGTTAAAAAACCTTGATTTTTCTTAAATGTACCCAGTCCCTAAAACTTGTGTTTGTAGTATAGTTTAGTTTATTCTAAGTGCACCTGGTCGTTTTGTGTCCTGTCCACGTCCACGGCACCATCTTTGACACCATCTTTGACACCATTTTTGTTCCGTCCATGTCCACGGCACCATCTTTGACAAGAGCATGCGTGTAACTAGCCCTCCAAGGAGTCTCATTTAATGAGGTTAAACTAATATTTTACTTGTATTAGTATAAATTGGCACCATTTACATGTTTAAATCGTCTCTTTGTGTTTATATGAAGATGCCTTAAACTTAATAAAACATCGTGGTCGAGTTAGGTTCAAATAGCAGATTCGGATAGGAGTTTATTAAACTGATACTTGGATAACTTGCCTGAGTATAAATTGTCTACAGAATGTGGATATACAATTAAGTGTTATCCTTTTTAGATTCTCATATCANCAAATTTGATATAAAACATTAAAAGCAGCAGCAAAATTTAAACACCAACAACAACAACAACAACAACAACAACTCTTAAAAAGGTAATCGAAGAAAAATATCTATCTAAAAACAACAAAAAGAGAAGCAAACCGTTAAAGTTTCCGGCAGCAATGTGAGTGGTTTTTGTACTGTACATGTTTGTAGTAATGTGAAAAAGATTTGTGGAGAGTGGGCAAGTTGAAGAGTAAATTTTATAGGCACGTCAATGAAAAGAACACAGAGGTTGCGTGTTAGTTTTCAAAGTGGTTATATATTGGTAGTTACTAATTACATGCCCATAATTGCCAAATCCAGATCAATGTCAATGTTTGATTAGTTTAGTCTAGGTAATGTATGACTTGATGGTTTGGTGTTAATAAATATTACTCTGGAAAAAAAGATCTGTAAATATATGTTAACTATTTTTATTAGGATCTGTAAATAAACAATTGCCTAAACGAATGGTTCCATAGCCAAAACTTGTGTCATGGGCAAAAAGTGTTGAAGTAGCTTAGCACTATTTTTTCCACGGCCAGTGACGGAACCAGGGGGTCCCGGGACACCCATGGATTTTTGTTGCATAGTATTAAATTTGTTAAAAAACCTCGATTTTTCTTAAATGCACCCAGTCCCTAAAACTTGTGTTTGTAGTATAGTTTAGTTTATTCTAAGTGCACCTGGTCGTTTTGTGTCCTGTCCACGTCCACGTCCACGGCACCATCTTTGACACCATTTTTGTTCCGTCCATGTCCACGGCACCATCTTTGACAAGAGCATGCGTGTAACTAGCCCTCCAAGGAGTCTCATTTAATGAGGTTAAACTAATATTTTACTTGTATTAGTATAATAAATTGGCATCATTTACGTGTTTAAATCATCTCTTTGTGTTTATATGAAGATGCCTTAAACTTAAAATAAAACATCGTGATCGAGTGAGATTCAAATAGCAGATTCGGATAGGAGTTTATTAAACTGATACTTGGATAACTTGCCTGAGTATAAATTGTCTACAGAATGTGGATATACAATTAAGTGTTATCCTTTTTAGATTCTCATATTAGCCTATAAGACTCATAAAGCTCGATCATTTCGATCTCATAGTCTATGCTCAAGCTTTAACTTGGAAAGAGTACGCATTGCTCAAACAAGTTCAGCTCTATTAGTCAAGTAATAGACACTTATGTATATGGTTTATATCAGAGGGTATTAGAGTGTAATTATGTAATCTATTTATATCCTTGTAATCTCTCATTCACAATCACAATATACGACATCTTTTACTGATTGTCTTGGTATCAAGAGCCAAAAGGGTCACAAACCCTAACCCTAGTTTTTTCTGCACCACAGCTAGAAACCACCCTCTGCCGCCCTTCATTATCACCATGGCTCTCCTTGCCCCTTTCACCACAGCCGAAAAACAAAGTCATAATTCCCACAAGTTCGGTTTCACACTCTCCACAACCAATTACGGCCACTGGAAAACAATGATCCAGTCGTTCCTTGTTACAAACAAGCTTTTTCCCTATGTTGATGGCACCATCACTTGCCCAGATCCGTTCATCACTGTCCCATCCGCTGAAAAAGATCAGCCACCGGCCAGCCAACAGAACCCAAACCATGCAACATGGGTGTCTAATGATGCTCACATTCGCATGTTACTCCTATCTACCACCTCTAAAAGTGCTTTCCAGCATGTTCAGGGGGATACATCCAGAGAATTATGGATTGCTCTTGAACGCGCTTTTGCCCCTCACACTATCTCCCGTGAATACACCCTTAAATCACAACTTCTCAGGCTAAAGATGGAACCCGATGAGACTAGTTCTGCCTATCTCCTTCGTGCTCGTCAATATGCTGATGCCTTGGCCAATATTGGTGAACCATTCAAAGAAAAAGACCTTGTCATGCTAGTTGTTACTGGTCTTCGTGATGAGTATGATGGATTCAAGTTACAGATTGTGGGTAGACAATTTCCCACTGCCTTTCTGATTTACACGCCCTTCTCTCTGATCATGATTACATGATCAGGAAGCCTCCATCAGCCTCTGTGCAGGCTTTTGCAGCCGCGGCCCCATCAGCTCCTACCGCTTCAGCCGCAATCTCTTCCTTGCCTCCTGACACGGTTCATGCTCTTCAGCAGGTTTTGTCACAACTTGGTCTTCAGGTTCAGCCGCAATCCTCACTTTCACAACCCACTTCTCAGCAACCTCAGGCCCACTATGCCTCTCCGGGCCGTGGACGTGGCTCGCACAATCGTGGTCGTGGGGCCCGCAACAACTCTAGGAACTGCAACAACAATCACAGCTTCAACAATTCTAATGGTGGTAATCGAAGTCAATTTTCATGGGCATCTAATCAAAACACTGTTTTTGGTACTTGTAACAGGTGCGGAATTGGACATATTCCATCTCAATGTCCTAACCGAGATCCCAATACAATGAGGTCTCCACCACCTTCAGCCAACTTTGCTGATCATCGTTCACAGACATTCACTGATTAGCTTCCAGACACTGGTTGTAATGGACACTCTGCCATGGATCAACACAGCCTTGATCACTCAGAACCATACTATGGTAAGGATTCTCTTTATGTTGGTAATGGTGAAAGTCTCCCTATTTTACATATTGGTTCAACCAAAATTTACTCCCCACACAAAACCTTTACCCTTTTAAACATCCTCCATGTCCCTCAATTAAAACGAAACCTCCTTTCGGTTCAAAAATTTTGCCATGATAATAATGTGTTTTTTGAATTTCACTCTACTTTTTTTGCTGTGAAGGACACATTTACATGGAAAACCCTCCTCACGGGTCCATGTGACAACGGGCTTTACTCTCTCCACCTTCCACTTTCACATCTTGTTCACCGTGTTGCTTTTTCTGCTATTCGTGCATCCTCTGACACATGGCATCGAAGACTTGGACATCCACATCCAGATCTTTTGAAGTCTAAGTTATTTAATTTTTCTCTTCCTGTTAGCAATAAAAGTTTGAGTGCCTCTTGTAATTCTTGTCACATGGGGAAATCCTCAAAACTACATTTATTACCCTCATCGTTCAATAGTACTAATGTTTTGGATTTAATATTTTGTGATGTTTGGGGTCCTGCTCCCATTAAATCCTTTAATGGTGATTCGTATTTTTTATTATGTGTTGATCATTTTACACGTTATATATGGNAAAATATTTACCAGTTACCCTCTAGTCACATATATACACAAATGCGTGACAAATATTTTACGAAATGGTCACACAAATCGGATCAAGTGTGGCTGTTTATTTAACGCTGGTACATTTGGCCACGCAAAAATGTCAAAGTGTGACCGTTCAAAAACGACCATGTGTGACGAAAGGTCATTTTTGGCGTAGTGGGCTGGTCACTTCGTCAGTTGGATGTACAGAACGCGTTGTTACATGGTGATTTAAAAGAAACTATTTATTTGCGACAACCTCCAGGTTTTGTGGACCCTGCAAAGCCGCATCATCTCTATCTACTACATAAGTCTTTATATGGTTTGAAACAAGCCCCTAGAGCATGGTTTCAACGTTTTTCCAAGGCTCTGCATCTTTTGGGATTTAAAGGATCCACAACTGATCCCTCACTTTTTATTCACTCCTCTGCAGGCACCTTTTTGTACATGCTCGTTCACGTTGATGATATCATTTTAACAGGCAACAATGATACAGCCATCAACCATGTTGTTAAAAGCTTAAGTTCTACGTTTGCACTGCAAGATATGGGTCCTCTTTCTTATTTCTTGGGTATTGAAGTCAAATCAAATGGTTCGGATGTTATCCTCTCTCAGAAGAAGTACATGTTGGAAATCTTAACCAAAGCTGGCCTTTCGCATTCCAAACCGGTCTCCTCTCCATGCTCAACAACTGCTCCCTTAACACTTGGTGACAGCCCATTTTTTGGTAACCCGGTTCAGTATAGACAAGTCGTCGGGGCCCTTCAGTATCTTACCTTGACTCGCCCGGACATTGCCTTTGCAGTGAATAAGGTTTTTCAATTTATGCATTCTCCAACATAAAAACACTGTTCAGCAGTCAAGCGGATTCTTCGATACCTACGAGGCACCTTGAATCATGGTCTTCTTTTCAAACGGCATCTGGATGTACTCTGCACGCTTATACAGATGCGGACTGGGCTGGTTGCCCTGATGACCATCGATCCACGGGGGGATTTGCTATCTATCTTGGCTCTAATCTTGTTTCTTGGTCAGCACGGAAACAACGGACTGTCTCTCGGTCATCCACGGAGTCTGAATATAAAGCCTTAGCTGACACAGTGGCTGAACTTACTTGGCTTGAGTCTCTACTGCGAGAACTTCGTGTTCCTGTCAAATCTACTCCGATATTATGGTGTGACAATCTGGGGGCTACATATTTGTCTGCAAATCCGATCTTCCATGCTCGTATGAAACATGTTGAGGTTGATTTTCATTTTGTGCGGGAAAAGGTTGCACAAGGACGACTTTCTGTTCAATTCATCTCTACACATGATCAGATTGCAGATATCTTTACAAAGCCGTTGCCAACTGACAGATTTGTGACTCTACGGGACAAGCTACAGCTTGTTTCCCACGCTTAGCTTGAGGGGGGATATTAGTCAAGTAATAGACACTTATGTATATGGTTTATATCAGAGGGTATTAGAGTGTAATTATGTAATCTATTTATATCCTTGTAATCTCTCATTCACAATCACAATATACGACATCTTTTACTGATTGTCTAGTTCTTTTTCTTTAAAAACATCGGCTCGTTGGTTGTTTGCAACACTCCTATTTCTAAAAACGTTGCTCTTGATTTGTTGTGAGATGTTAGCATGCACAAAACGTCAATAGTAGAAACAATAATTTAGAATACAAATGTTTTCACTTTTCACAAACAAATGTTTCAAAAAGTTATAGCTCACCCTTGATTCTACCATGCACACAATAAAAGCTCACCTACTCGAGAGTGGAAGACTTATGTTGTAATTTATGTAATATGCTTTGCGAAAATTACTGCAGATGAGAGTTTAGAAACCACTTGCCTTTTTGAGGGCTGGTTTTTTTCTGGTTCCGTAAAAGGCCACCAATTTCGCCGCAAATCATACCAGAAATCCAAAATGTACACGTGTCGAGTTTTCGTGATTTATAAAATAAAAAATTAAAAACAAAAACGTATTTCACATAACATTTGCGGCGAAATACATTGGATAGGGACCCACCAGTTCTCTTTCTTCTTTTTTGGGCCCACCTGAGTATTAAAAAAAATAAAGCACATATCGCTGCAAATTTGCGGCGAACAAGAAGAAAATGAGGAAAAGACAAACCTAATTAAGCCACCTCACAATATCGCCAATCTTATGCAGCGATTTAACATGGGGAAAGAACCAAATAACCTGCAAAATCTATTTGAATGACAATGGAGAAGACAAAGACCAAAAAGGACCGTGTATATCTTCAATTTATTTCACAGTGCAAAACATTTAAGGTGTTGGTTGTTTTTTTGTTGGTTTGAAGGTGGTTTGAAGAAAACTCCATTGTGTAGGTGTTTTTTGTTGGTGTTGTTTTTTTTGTTGTTGTCGTAGCGTTGGTGGTGGTGCAGTGGGCTGCACGTTGGTGGTGGTTGTCGTGGTGTGTTGGTGGTGGTGCAGTGGTGTAGGTGTTGGTTGTGTGGGCTGTTTTGGTGGTGTTGTGTGGTGGAGGTCCTGGGGTAGTAGTGCCGGGGTGTTGGTGGTGCTTCGGTGGGGTTGTTGTTAGTGGTGGGGTTGAGGCATTGTGAATATGGCGCAAAATAATAATGTTCCGGTAAATATCAACCATTTTTTTTTTCTAATAATTACTTGGTTTTTGATTAGTATTTGTGTAGTTAATACGTATATGTTTATGATATGTTATTTTAGGATTTTGCCGTTGATCTTACAGTTAGAAGTAAGCTAACTTTGATTCACGACCTTAGGGGAGAAACTTTAGAGATACCAATAAGGATGTTTTGTTTAGGCGCACGTGTTTTGGATGGTTGTTTGATTTAGCGGAAATGCAAGAGACGTGTACCCTGCTACATTATATTAGTTTATGTTAAGAGGAACTTGCCCAGGGAGACACGAATGTTGTTCCCTTGACTTATCATGTAAGAGGCCACGAGTTAAAATTTGGTAGAGAGGAGTTTTGCCTCGTAACAGGGTTACGATTTGGGATTGAATTTAAAGACTTTTTAAAAGGTCGTCCTACTCCCTTTAGGAGACGTGTCTTTTCATCCGAATATGATGGTTGTAACATAAATGTCGGAATGGTTTATTATAAGCTTTATAGCGAGGACTTCGATAAACTTAGCGATAATGATGCCGTCCGGCTAAGTTTGGTAGGATTGTTGGTGTTGGTGTTGTTAGGCCGTGAGTTTAATTACAAAGTCGATAATTGGATATGGAGCTTAGTAGACAATTTGGATGCGTGGAACATATATCCTTGGGGTAATGTCGTATGGCGAACATTGTACACCAGTTAGCTGGCGCGTGTGATAAACGTCTTGAAGCTTTTTACGGGAAACCGCGGCCACCGCCCGATGATAAGGGTAAAGTAAAAAAAAAACCCTAAGTATACGTTGCAGGGGTTTCAATGGGCCTTTAATGTACGCGTATTGATATTTGTTTGTTGTTTATGTTTATGTATTACGTTAAATTAACTAATCAATTAATTTTTTTTCTAGACTTGGATATTGGAGAGTTATAGAGTCCGGGATGTTCATTTTTTTAATCGTGAAGAACGCCGCTATCCTAGAGTGTGCGCTTGGGGTTTCAGGAGGAGGTTTAAACGCTGTATGCTCGATATTTTATTGGTGAGTTGTTATTTAAGCACACCCTTTAATTGTTATATACATTTATATGAAACGGAAGCTATTATTTGATATTTTATATGTATGCGATAAGAATGTTTATTTTTTTATTTATTTAATATATACTTTATAGGTTCCAGTATATATTAAATAAATAAAAAAATAAACATTTTTATCGCATACATATAAAATATCAAACAATAGCTTCTGTTTCATATAAATGTATATAACAATTAAAGGGTGTCCACCAATAAAATATCGAGCATACTGCGTTTAAACCTCCTCCTGAAACCCCAAACGCACACTCTAGGATAGCGGCGTTCTTCATGATTAAAAAAATGAACAGCCCGGACTCTGTAACTCTCCAATATCCAAGTCTAGAAACAAAATTAGTTGATTAGTTAATTTAACGCAATACATAAACATAAACAACAAACAAATATCAATACGCGTACCTTAAAGGCCCATTGAAACCCCTGCAACATATACTTAGGGTTTTTTTACTTTACCCTTATCATCTGGCGGTGGCCACGGTTTCCCGTAAAAAGCTTCAAGACGTTTATCACACGCGCCAGCTAACTGAGTGTACAATGTTCGCCATACGACATTGCCCCAAGGATACACGTTCCACGCATCCAAATTGTCTACTAAGCTCCATATCCAATTATTGACTTTGTAATTAAACTCACGGCCTAACAACACCAACACCAACAATCCTACCAAACTTAGCCGAACGTCATCATTATCGCTAAGTTTATCGAAGTCCTCGCTATAAAGCTTATAATAAACCATTCCGACATTTATGTTACAACCATCATATTCGGATGAAAAGACACGTCTCCTAAAGGGAGTAGGAAGACCTTTTAAAAAGTCTTTAAATTCAATCCCAAATCGTAACCCTGTTACGAGACAAAACTCCTCTCTACCAAATTTTAACTCGTGGCTTCTTACATGATAAGTCAAGGGAACGACATCCGTGTCTCCCTGGGCAAGTTCCTCTTGACATAAACTAATATAATGTAGCAGGATACACGTCTCTTGCATTTCCGCTAAATCAAACAACCATCCAAAACACGTGCGCCTAAACAAAACATCCTTATTGGTATCTCTAAAGTTTCTCCTACGGTCGTGAATCAAAGTTAGCTTACTTCTAACTGTAAGATCAACGGCAAAATCCTAAAATAACATATCATAAACATATACGTATTAACTACACAAATACTAATCAAAAACCAAGTAAT
>LBNU01016601.1:18915-38741 GCA_014162995.1 Artemisia annua | reverse complement strand
ATATATATATATATATATATATACACATATCTATATCTATATATATGTATATCTATATCTATATATATGTATATGTATATATATATATATATATATATATATATATATATATATATATATATATATATATATATATATATATATATATATATATATATATATATACATATATATATATATATATATATATATATATATATATATATATATATATATATATATATATATATATATATATATATATATATATATATATATATATATATATATATATATATATATATTGCAAACTGTTTGGTGGTCTGCACCACTAAACCATCGCAAAAGAAAGGGACCGCGCGTGAAAGTAAGGTGATGGCAATGGGCCATACGTGTGAAAAGAGTAGGTGGCGGTGATAGACCACCTCACTTACCCTAGCCAAGGCTGGAGACAGTGGGGAAGCCAGAGGGTGCTCAACCCCTTCAATACGTTCAATCACTTTGCTATTTATCCTATAAAATTTAAGCCTCTGACCCAATTATAGGCAAATGACCTCTCTAATCTTTAGATGACAAAATAATTAAAAGAATATTGACACCGTTTTATGCACAAGGTTTACATCTAGTATTTTTTTATTAGTTGTCAATATGTTTTTCTTATTAAGATTTGAAGTTTGTAAATCTGTCATTTGTTTTAGTTACATAACTTTGTTAGAACTTATCATTTAAAGATTTAGTTGCGTTACTTTGTTAGTTTGAAAAAATAAAATAAAATAAAATAAAATAACCCTTTCTAACTAATTCTTGACTCCGTCTCTGCTGACAGTCGTAGTTTTTTTCTTTATGTACAATATTTACACTCACATAATTATGACAATTTCACATTCGATTCTTGTAGAATTTGAACCCATGCACTTTTGGTTGAAATTCACCTATGTATCTGCATCCTCTTTGGTCTAGTTCGGCGGACACTCACTTATGATCTTCTCTGTATAATGAGACTTTTTGAATTTGTATTTATCGTCATTGTATTGCTTGTGGAGATAAGCTTCGATACTCTTTTAATATCTTCTCCATACGTACCGCCAAGGTATTCGTCGCGATTAAAGTGATGTTGCAATAAAATATAATTAAACTAAATATACGAATTTATATAAAGAAACAAATTTAAATAAATAAACACATTTAAATAAATAAACACAATAATAAAAATATAAAAGATAAAAAAACTGACATGTAGCCTCTCATCGATGTGAGCCTTGTCCGCTTCTGGAACCTTATCCCACGAATCGTTATACATGGGAACTGATTCCCGTAACAACTCCTCGACATAGTTGCAGAACCACGAAGCGCGAGGGCCCACATGTTCATACGTCCCCAACCTGCCAATCTCGAAATCGCTCTTCTGCGGACAAGTGACTGACCTCTTCTTCTTCAGCACCACGTTCTTCGTGGGATCACGCACCTCCTTTCTGCCTTTGCCAATTTTGCTATTGGCTTTGGCAGCTTTGGATTTAGAGCCTACAACTAATCAAATTCAAGTGATAACGACATAAAATAACAAGTTATCAATTTCAAATAATGATCAAGTTTAAGTTTTTTAAAAGAATTCAGAAATTCTTGTGCTGACAATTAGTGCCTATCCTCCTCATGTGACTATGAGGTGGCTCATTACCTCCATCGCCACCGTGGCTCCTAGCAACTGCTGCCATATGTAAACGTACTATTACAAGTACATAGAATTTCGTGAACAAATTAACACATATACACATATATATACACACATTCAAATAAATAAACACATTTAACCACTTGATACCAATTTCATTCAAATAAGCGTCGTTTTATAAATTACAATTTGAGATCAATCTCCCACATCATCAAGATTAAAACCATCATTATTAGTGTCAACTTCATCTTTAGTCTCGACGTGGTCTTCATCATCAGATGCTAAATCATGAGGAACGTAATCATCATACTCAATTGTCGTCGACATAAATGATAATTGGCGGTGGTCCTCAACTTCAACTTCAGCTGTTTGAACATAGTCATCCAAATAAGCAAAGAGTGTGATATCTGATGAGCTGTTGTGATGCATAACATCCTGATTATCTTCTACCACGATGATATCTAGGTACAAAATCTTTCAATCATAAGAATCTTGGACGGCCTTGTAATTACCACGTTTATCTGGGTAATCAACGTAAAAGACCTATGTTACTTGTGTTGCACGAATGTATGGTTCATTTTCAAACGATACACGATCTGCCATAATTTATGTAATGTTGTTTCTATAGGTACAACATTTTATGTGATGATCCTTATTAGTGTCGAACCATTTAACTTTGAACAACACAACCTTGAACGGAATATGCGAAAACTCCAGAATTTCTTTAAGCTGGCTGCAATACATTGCTCCTCTAGGATTAGGAGTTGAAATTCCACTGTTTTGAGTTGAACGACGTAAATCACAGTTGTGTAAGATAAACTTCAAACCATTGACTACGCAAGAGTTGACTGAGAGTGCATTATATGATGGTCCACAAGCCAAAGCGAATAACTCAGAAGTATAAGTTGGGTCATTCTTTACTTTTAAATCATGAATCTAGGAAAAAGATAAGAATAGATAGAGATGAGTAATAGTCATTATTTTTACAGAGTAATACATACAATAAGTCTACCTTCTTCTCAAACCAGCAAGGAAATCTTTCTTGCATGTCATTGCCAGGAAATGCCCTGTAAATGTTCATGATACTAGAATAAGTAATCGAAAAGAAAATTTATGTAAAAATAAATTTTGAAATAAAACGCGTACCTCTTGTACTCGTCCATGTATGTGTCGATTTCATGACTGTTGTGTAGTAAATACCATAATACTTTCTTCATTATGTCTTCATAAAACAGAATGAATGATTCTTTCTAGTTATTTGACAGAGTGATCGAAACACCTCAAATCAACTTGTTGGTCTTGGACCGTCCTCATTCCAGTTAGGACGATTAAATCTCGTCTCAACACCCTCGAAAATAATGCGAACAAAAAATTAATGCTTCATCAGCAATATAACCCTCCGCTATTGAACATTCAGGCTTAGCTTTATTTCTGACATAATTTTTGATATTTTTCATGTATCTTTTAAATGGATACATCCACCTCATATAAACCCGCCCGCCTTGAATAGCCTCTTCAGGTAAATGAATAACCAAGTGAATCATAATGTCAAAAAAAAAACAGGAGGATATATTTGCTCAAACTTGCACAAAATATTGATCAGTTGTTCTTTAGCTTTCAACATATCATCCACCATCAAAGTTCGAGCGCATATTTGTTTGAAGAATGACAAAACTCGATTATTGGTGTTGTGACGGTTTTGTTCGCCAAGTACTATTGAACTCCAATAGAAAATAACCGGTGCATCATTATATGACAGTCATAAGCCTTCAAACATGTTATGTTGCTATAATTGTCGGTCACTTTATGCTTGAAGTTAAATCCGAACACATCAGGTAATTTAATACTTTTGATGAATTGAAAAAAAGTTTTTTTTTCTTCAGTTGTGAAAGAGTACGTAGGATGAGGATTAGAGCAATTCCTATTTCCTTTGTTGACGAGTCACAACTCCTCACGAATACTCAAAATTTTTAAGTCTTGTCTTGCCTTGTTAGTGTCTTTTGATTTTTCATTCATTAACAAAGCACCTAACACACTCTCACACACATTTTTTTCGATATGCATGACATCTAAATTGTGTTTTAGTGTAAAAAAAAGACCAATACTCTAGCTCGTAGAAATTGGATACTTTGGCCCAATTCAATTCGCGTTCGGGATCACTTTTTTTATTCACACCCCCAAAACTTGGATGTTTCCCTGGCGTACATCTAGGCAATCTCCTAAGTTGAACCAAGATGCCATCACTAGTAAATGTTCTAGGAGGTTCTCTTTCATCGACCTGAGAATAGAATGCCCTTTTGTTCTTCCGTTATTTATTGGTCGTGTTTAAGAATCTTCTGTGACCAACATAAGCGGTTTTGTTGGACACATGAATAGATGGAGTGTCTACATTACAAGCCGGACATGCCTTTTAACCTTGCCCACTCAACCCAGACAAACTACTTCGAACGGGAAAGTTATTGATAGTCCATAAAAGCGCTGCTTTCATACATAATCCAGTGCCTATAACAGCGTCCGTAGTCATGACTTCATCTGTCTATAAAGTTTTTAGGTCTTCAATCAAAGGCCTCAAGTAAACATCAATGTCCTTTCCGGGTGATTTAGGGCCTGGAATTAATAACATCAACATAAGAGAAGTCTTTTTCATACATATCCAGGGAGACGTATTGTATGTTGTTAATATGACCGGCCACATGATGTAAGAGTGACTAAGGTTGCCGTATGGATCGAAAATATCATCAGCCAACCCTAATCGGATGTTTTTTTTTTTGAATACTTGATGTCAAATTTCTCCCATGATTGACCATCAACCAGGTGTTGCATCTTACCTTTCTCACTAGACTGCCCAGAAGCATGCCAAGTTATATGCTTTGCAGTGTGTTTAGACTTGTACATACGTTGTAGTCTAGGAATCAAAGGAAAGTAGCGCAACACCTTGTTAAGAACTTTCTTCCCCAGTGTGTTCTTGTCTTTCCATCTACTAGCGACGTATATCGGTCAATTATGCAAATCTTCGTTATCCCCCCCCCCCTCCGCACGATATAAAAAGCCATTTACACAAGCATATATCGATTTGTATCCTAACCTGATCATTTTATATGTCTTCTTTATTTCATAGTATGACGATGGGATTTTATATCTTAGAATGGTCAGAAACATTCCTGGAGAAATTTTAGGGCTTCGTTAAATGTAGTGCCACTCATTTATCCTTTGACCTTGATGTGCGTAAACTTTTCCATAAAGTCCAATGAAAACATCCAATCATAGCCTAGGTATAGTTTTCCATTGGTAGTGGCAAGTAACTCTTCAAACTCGTTACATTGAGGAAGTGTCATTGCTTGAGTTGGCTGGTTACTTGTATCGCCAGTATTTCCTTGAGTTGGCTCATTTTGTTCGTTACTCGGACAAATATCATGAAGAAACTCAGCCATCTCACTCATCCCAAGTTGTCTTGTGTTGTGTACTACTGTTCAAAGAGTGAGTTAGGATTACCTTCCATAGTTTGATTAGGTGAACAAAACGCACAACTCCTAATTCCACATTTATGTGTTTACGTGTAGATTTTTGTTAGCGTGTATAATTCTATATAATGATTTGTTAATCATTAAAACGCAATTATGACAGTTGACAAGAGCTGGATCTCATTATCTCGTGCTAGCAAAGAACTTTTACTTGGTCTTAAAGCTTTCTGCGAGTATTGCAAGCCCTTAGTGAATATTGATGGGAATATAAAATGTCCACTTGTTCGTTGTCTTAACGTGGAGGGGGTAAATCACAAAGATTTGTTTTCCCACATACACACATACGGTTGGGACAAAAGTTATATGAAATGGTATAATCACGGTGAACCGAATGCCCGGACAGTAGTACACAACACAAGACAACCTGGGATGAGTGACATGGTTGAGTTCCTTCACAATATTTGTCCGAATAACGAACAAAATGAGCCAACTCAATGAAATATTGGCGAGACAAGTAACGAGCCAACTCAAGCAACGACACTTCCTGAACGTAACAAGTTTGAAGAGTTACTTGCCACTACCAACGATAAACTATACCCGGGCTATGATTGGATGTCTTCATTGGACTTTATGGCAAAGTTTACGCACATCAAGTTCAAAGGTAAAATGAGTGACACTACATTTAACGAAACCCTTAAATTTCTCTAGTAATGTTTCCCGCCCATACTAGGATACAAAATCTTATCGTCATATTATGAAATAAAGAAGACATATAAAACTATCGGGTTAGGATACAAATCGATACATGCTTGTGTAAATGATTGCTTTTTATATCGGGAGGGGGGATAACAAACATTTGCAGAATTGTTTGATCTGCGGCTCTAATAGATGGAAAGACAAGAACACACTCGAGAAGAAAGCTCCTAACAAGTTATTGTGTTACTTTCCTTTTATTCCTAGACTACAACATATGTACAAGTCTAAACACACTGCAAAGCATATGACTTGGCATGCTTCTGGGCAGTCTAGTGAGAACGGTAAGATGCAACGCCCGGTTGATGGTCAAGCATGGAAGAAATTTGACATCAAGTATTCGAAAGAATTTGCTAAAGAAAAAAGAAACGTCCGACTAGGGTTGGCTGCTGATGGTTTCAATCCGTACGACAACCTTAGTTAGTCTTACATCATGTGACCGGTCATATTAACAACATACAAACCCCTCCGTGGATATATGTATGAAAGAGACTTCTCTTATGTTGTTGTTAATTTCGGGTCCTAAATTACCCGGGAAGGACATTGATGTTTACTTGAGGCCTTTGATTGAAGACCTAAAGTCTTTATGGACAGATGGAGTCATGACTACCGGCACTGTTGCAGGTACTAAATTCTTTATGAAGGCAGCGCTTTTATGGACTATCAAAGACTTTCCCGCTCGAAGTAGTTTGTATGGGTAGTGTGGGCAAGGTTACAAGGCATGTCTGACCTGTAATGTAGACACTCCATCTATTCGTGTGTCTGGTAAAATCACTTATTTTGGCCACAGAAGATTCTTAAACACGACCAATAAATTGCGGAAGAACAAAAGGCATTCTATACTCAAGTCGATAAAAGAGAACTTCCTAGAACATTTACCAGTACTGACATCTTAGTTCAACTTAGGAGATTGCCTAGACGTACGTCGGGGAAATATCCATGTTTTAGGGGTGTGAAGAAGAAACGGATCCTGAACGCGAATTGAATTTGACTAAAGTATATGTTTTCTACGATCTGGAGTATTGGTATTTTCTTCCACTAAAATACAATTTAGATGTCATGCATATCGAAAAAAATGTGTGAGAATGTGTTGGGTACTTTGTTAATGAATGATAAATCAAAAGACACCAACAAGGCAAGACAAGACTTAAAAAATTTGAATATTCGTGAGGAGTTGTGGCTCTTCAACAAGGGAAACGGGAAGTGCTCTAAGCCTCATCTTACGTATTCTTTTACAACTGAAGAAAGAAAACTTTTTTTTTTTTCAATTCATCAAAGGTGTTAAACTACCTGATGGGTTCAGATCTAACTTCAAGTATAAAGTGACCGACAACGATAGCAACATAACAAGCTTGAAGGCTCATAACTGTCATATAATGATGCAGCGGTTATTTCTTGTTGGAGTTCAACAGTACTTCGCTGATAAAACCACCGCAACACCAATAATCGAGCTTTGTTCATTTTTCAAGCAAATATGCGCTCGAACTTTGATTGTGGATTACATGTTGAAAGCTAAAGAACAAGTGATCAATATTTTGTGCAGTTTCAAGCAGATATATCCTTATGCTTTTTCTGATATTATGATTCACTTGATTATTCAGTTACCCGAAGAGGCTATTCAAGGCGGCCTGGTTACATGAGGTGGATGTATCCATTTGAAAGATACATGAAAAAGCTCAAATTATGTCAGAAATAAAGCTAAACCTGAAGGTTCAATAGCGGAGGGTTATACAGCTGATGAAGCATTAACTTTCTGTTCGCATTATTTTCGGGGTGTTGAGACGAGATTTAATCATCCTGCCCGGAATGAGGATAGTCCAAGCCCAACAAGTAGATTTGAGGTGTTTCGATCACTTTGTAAAAATACTGGTAAATAATCATTCATTCGGTTTTATGGTGACACAATGAAGAAAGTAGTATGGTATGTACTACACAACAATCATGAAATCGACACATACATGGACGAGTACAAAAGGTACGGGTTTTATTTCAAAATTTAATTTGCGTAAGTTATCTTTTCGATGACTTATTCTAATATCATGAACATTTACAAGGCATTTCCTAGTAATAATATACAAGAAGGATTTCCTTGCTGGTTTGAGAAGAAGGTAGACTTATTGTATGTATTAGCCTGTAAAAATAACAACTATTACTCATCTCTATATATTCTTGTCTTTTTCAAAGATTCATGATTTAAAATTAAACAACGACCTAAGTTGTACTTCCGAGTTATTCGCTTTCATTTGTGGACCACATGTACTGCAATCTCAGTTAACTCTTGCGTAGTCAACGGTGTGAAGTTTATCGTACACAATTGTAATTTACGCCGTTCAACTCAAAACAGTGAAATTTCAACTTCTAATCATAGAGGAGGAATGTATTATTGCCGGCTTGAAATTTTTTTGGAGTTTTTGTATATTCTGTTCAAGGTTGTGATGTTCAAAGTTAAATGGTTCAACACTAATAACGATCATCACATAAAACGTTGTATCTATAGAAACAACATTACACAAATTATGGCAGATCCTGTATCATCTGAAAATGAACCATACATTCTTGCAACACAAGTAACACAAGTCTTTTACCTTGATTACCCAGCTAGACATGGTAATTACAAGACCGTCCAAGATTCTTATCATCGAAAGATTTAAAACCCAGATATCATCATGGTAGAAGACTATCAGGATGTTGTACATGACAGCAGCTCATCAAATATTTGCTTATTTGGATAACTTGACTTATAACACCATAAATATAGATGTTCAACCAGCGGAAGTTGAGGCACCACCACCAATTATTACTTACGTCAATAACGACGATGATATTGATTATGATGACTATGTTCCTCATGATTTAGCATCTGATGATGCCGACCAGATTAACCTGACACTAATAATGATGGTTTTTATCTTGATGATGTAGGAGATTGATCTCAAATTGTAATTTGTAAAACGACACTTATTTGAATGAAATTATTATCGAGTGGTTAAATGTGTTTATTTATTTGAATGTGTGTATATATATGCGTATATGTGTTAATTTTTCATGAATTTCTATGTTCTTATACTAGTACGTTTACAAATGACAGCGGTTGCTAGGAGCCACGGTGACGATGAAGGTAATGAGCCACCTCATGGTCCCCTGAGGAGGATAGACACTAATTGTCAGCGAAAGAATTTCTGCATTATTTTAAAAAAAGTTAAACTTAATCATTATTTGAAATTTATTACTTGTTATTTTATGTCGTCATCACTTGAATTTGATTACCTGCAGGCTCTAAAGCCAAAGCTGCCAAAGCCAATAGCAAAATTGGCAAAGGCAGGAAGGAGGTGCGTTGTTCCACAAAGAACGTGGCGCGCTAAAAAAGGCAGTGTCAGATACTGGTTTGTAGAAGATCGATTTCGAGATCGGCAGGTTGGGGACATATAAACATGTGGTCCCTCACGCTTCGTGGTTCTCCAACTATGTCGGGGAGTTGTTACGGGAATCAGTTCCTATGTATTACGATTCGTGAGATAAGGTTCCCGAAGCAAACAAGGCCAACGCTGATGAGATGCTAAACGTCAGTTTTTTATCTTTTTTTTATGGTGTTTATTTATTTAAATGTGTTTATTGATTTAAATTTGTTTGTTAATTTAAATCTGTATATTTATGTTAATTATATTTTATTGCAACATCACTTTAATATCGACGAACACCTTTTCGGTACGTATGGAGAAGATATTATCAAGAGTATCAAAGCTTATCTCCAAAAGTGATACAATGACAATAAATAAACAAATTCAAAAAGTCTCATTTTACAAAGCAAGGCGGGCTTAAGGATGCAGAGAATATCATAAGTGAGCGTCCGCTGAACTGTACGCAAAATGATTGGGATACACAGGTGAATTCTGGATTGACACACACACACGTGTGTGTATAATACTTCATTGTTTATAATAAGCAGGTGGATTACTGGATAGACCTACATACGTTGAAAATATCGGAGGTCAACAGGAGAAACCGGATGGCAAATACGAGTTCGAGCCTTCATGGATCCCGTTCGTTAGATGCTATACGTCATAACTCGTAAGACACTTTTTAATCATTTATATATATTGTGTTGGGTGAGTTGTTATTGATTTTATCTATATACAGTTGAACAGCAGCGCCGAGCCCGGGCCTCTCGACTTGAAATAAACTACCACACACATATTAAGTAATGCTTATGGAGTTTTGTTTCAGATATCGACAGCGTCATTAACACTGTGTTCTTAAGGGCCCGTTTGTTTTAGGGGAATAGAATGAAAGAAATGGAATCATTTTCAAAACAAATGTTTGGTTAACAAAATTATAGGGAATGACAATTAAAATAGTGCATGGATAACCATAGAAATGATACCATATTAAATAGGTGGGTGTGATCTTTTCTTTCTTACAAGTGGGCCCTACCACTCACATAACACAACTTGCCACTCAACTTTTCATTAACAAATTTTTAATACCAAACATTACTTTTCAAACAATCATATCCATTATCATTCCACCCATTTATCAAATCTATACCCATTGTGATTCCATCAAACAAACCAAACGGCTCCTAAGTGTGGTTTTGGAAAGAAAGTAGGAGGAAAGGACGGGAACAAAAAAGTGGGAGTGTTCTCTAGTTTTTTTTAACAAATGGAAGTTAGGCAAAAAGAAAGGAAAGGGTGGGACATTGATAACTTTTTCATCCGCCCAAATATGAGATGTAAGTGAAAGGAAGAAAGACACCCACATAATAAAAACAAAAAAAAACTTTTGACAAAATAAGAAAACCACTTTCATATGAACTCAGGAGAAAAGTTCCATACGAAACACCATTTATCTAAAGAACAAACCAAAAGATCTCAACCACCCATCCTCCTTCCATCCAACGGATGTAGATTAATTATGATTTTAAAATTAAAATAATCTGAAGGGCATTTTAGTCAATATCTAAAACTAATAGTAATACCCCGATACACACATAACCCCAGTTTCACACACACAATGGTTACTTCTCTCTCTCTCCCAATTCTCATATCCCTAATTTATAATTACTTAATCAATCAATAAACAAACAGTTAATTCAGTAAATTTATAATGACTTAATGTCGAGAGTGGACGAAACGACGTCGGATGATGATGAAGATGACGTCATGATGACAGAAGCGGATAACATAACATTATAACAACAACAGCGAGCGATAGAGCAGCGGCGAAGAGTTTGAATGCGGCAAGCGGCGGTCTAGACCGGAAGGTACCAGATATTTTTGACATTGTTGTGTGTTTGTATAATTTCACACAGTGGAAGGTGTTTATTAAAAAAAGGTGAGGGTTGTAGTGGAGGATGGCTGGAATGGGGCTGGCAAATGAGGGTGACGGACGGTAAATTTGGGCCCGGATTCAGTTAATTTAAAATAGACTAGATCCGTGTTTCCATCATCGAGTGTGTTTGTGTGTGAAAATAGATGTGGTTTGTCGTTTGCCTTCACATGCTTTTTTTGTTTAATTTGTTTGGATTCACTTGATTATTATTGAAGGTGAAAGTCAAATATATGTTCCACACTTCCACTCATAAATCAAGTTCTTTGTTTCACAATAACATCTTAATAAGATTATAAATTAAACTAAATAATAACTTTGTATTCAATTTGACTTATTTATAGTTTTGGTACTAAAATAGATCGATTCCTTTTCACGCTTTAAATATTTAACATTCAAAAAATGACAAGTTTTAAAATTCATGTTAAAAAGAATGTAAAAATAATGGGTTGACCCGACCCAAACCGTTTGACCCAGAATCCCATTTGATTTTATACATAATCCCATGGGATTCATACAGAATCCGATGGGATTCACAATGAATCCCATGGGATGCACCAAATAATCCCATGGGATTCATACTGAATCCTTTGTGATTTATCGTCTTTTTACGAATCCCGTGGGATTTCTTACGAATCCCGTGAGATTTTTCTGGACGGAAATTTTGAAAAAAAAAATTCGTCTTTTTATGAATCCCATGGGATTTTTACGAATCCCATGGGATTTTTCTGGACGGAAATTTTGAAAAAAAAAATCGTCTTTTGACGAATCCCATGGGATTTTTTACGAATCCCGTGGGATTTTTCTGGACGGAATTTTGAAAAAAAAAAATTCGTCGAAAGTATATAACAATGCATATCTATAGAAAGATAATTTTTTTCTTGTCGCGACGGTGTATTTTCCGTAGCTTGAAGATTTACCGTTTGCAAGATATGTTGTTTTTTTAAAAAATGTGGAAAGTGGGTTTTTATATTAAATGAGCTAAAATTCTAATTTTGCCCTCCCTTTGTTATTTTTTGATTTGATCTTAGCCATTAGATGAATGGTTGAGATTGAATTATTTGTTTTTTAAGTGATACTTGTTTTGCATAGATCTCACCTCATGAACTCAGTTGCTCCCAATTAACCCATTTTGTCTCAACAATATTCCAAGATTTCACTCATGGCATAATTGATTTATTATGCCCGAATTGATTTCATGTCAAAACTCATTTTTGTTTGGCTAATTGCTCTTTTCCCCTTATCCCAATAGTTGATATGCAGTAGGATGAACAACCCTAATCTGATCATCTTTAATCTTTTATGAGTAAGGATTTGTTTTAAAAGGGATTTCATTAATTTATTTCATTTTTGTTTCTTTTGTTTGATGAGTGGATCTGTACATGCATAATATGGCAAATTGATTGGCTTTGATTTATTGTTTTGTAAGAATTGAATTTGGTAGAGAAGATTGTTGTTTTGAGAAGATATATATATATATATATATATTTTTTTTAATGTGAGAAGGGGCAGTAAATTTGCACTCACTTGCTTTCCTTTTTCCTAAACTGAAGAACATCATAAAAGTCATAAGTCTCTTTCCCCTCCTCCCCATTTACCTCCTTTCCTTCCTTTACTTTTCATTCCCCTCCTAATTTTATCTTGAGAACAGAGTGTTAATGTTGGGGAACGTAACTAATGAGATAAAGTTATAACACGAATATGAAAAAGAAAGAGACTATATACATGTTCTCCCTCCATGTAGATGAAATATTTCCAAACCACCGATTACAATGATGAAGACCAAAATTATCACGATCTTATCTTTTCTTGGTTTCTGAGATGATTAAACAAGGTGACCGTAATTAATCATATCAGATGATTTATGTTTATGGGGTAGCTAGTTTGCATGTTTGATGTTTCACAACGTATAAATTGGTGTCTAGAGTTAGTGAACCAAAACATATGTATACTATTTTCCTACGTTTCAAAGAGTCCATATAAACTTTTGTCTTTTGAAATAATAAATGGGTAGAATTATTGCTTTAGCTTATTCAGTAAGCAGATATGATACATTTTGAGGTAAAACATAATACAACACATTTACTACCTTGGAGATGGTGGCAGATGACGACATGACGTCACTTGTGGCTGCATGGTGCAAGATGGTGATGATGGAGCACCAACGAGTGGTCATAGAAGCTAAGGGGTGGAGGACGGACCCACGTTTTTTAAGAGGGTGTTGCACAAATTTTGTGTTAGGGTCTTGTTTTATCATATTACTAATATTTGCACCATGAATTTTTGAACTAAACTAAAGTCGCACCTTAAAGAAAGTAAGTATGGCAAATATATTATTGGGTGTTGCACAAACCAAAAAACAACACTTTTCAAAAAACCTTACACTTTGTGACTCGAAATTGGGTGTGCCCCGTGTCACACCCGGCTCCATGTAGGTCCGTCACTGTGTGGAGATCGATCGAATGTCCTATATATCCAATGTTTTATATACTAGTATTACATTAAAAACAGTGAGAAATTTTAAACAATGAAATATACAACAAAACTTTTAAAAAGTGTTGATGTTTTGCGAGTGGTTTTCGTAGTGTTTATGTTTTGTGAGTGTGAAAAAGATTTATAGAGAGTTGGCAAGTTGGAGTGTAAATTTTATAGGCAGAGTGAAAAATAAAATAACACCCTTAACCAACCAAACATAAAGGCTTGCAAATATTAACACGCCAACACATATTTTACAGCCCTCTACACACTATTATCTATGTACTTTTACTGTGACATCAACCTCCAACAGTCGTCTAGCCTACTGGTTCTTATGAGGTTGAGATATGTGCATTATTTTTGCATGTCATGTGTTCTTATAAAACAATGCATGGGGATGGCATTCTTTGTTGATAATTTACTACTCTAACCTACAATAACATGAATGCACTATGAGTCGTTTGGTAAGGACGTAAGGTGTTTAATTCATCATGGGAAATGGTAAGTCAAATGACTTTTACAAATCAGTTACATTGAAATTCTTGAGAAAAATATTTACGACCACCTTGTAAGTAGTTTCATTTGAGTTTAACTAATAATTTACTTGTATTAATATAAAACTGGCATCATTTGCAAATCTAAACATTTATACGTTTAATTCGTCTCTTTGTGTTTATATGAGAAGATACTTTAAACTTAATATAAAACATCGTGAGTATGGTTCAAATAGCATATTCGAATTTGACTTATTAATTAAAGATGACATGGATGGTGGGTGATTTGTCTACCTATGGTTCTATAGAATGTAGATATACAATTAAGGTTTAATTTCTTTGTAGATTCTCATATTAGCCCATAAAGACTCGTAAACCTCAATCTTTTCGATCTCATAGTCTTTGCTCGAGCTTAAAATGGAAAGAGTACGCATTGCTCAAACAAATTCAGCTCTTTTTCTTTAGAAACATCGACTCGTTGGTCGTTTGCAACACTACTATTTCTAAAAACGTTGCTCTTGATTTACTGTGAAAGGTTAGCACATAACTTCAATAGTAGTAGAAACAATAGTTGAGAATACAAATGTTTTCACTTTTCACAAACAAAAGTTTCAAAAAGTTATAGCTCACCCTTGACTCTACCATGCACACAATAAAAACTCACCTACTCGAGAGTGGAAGACGTATATATGTTGTAATGTATATAATATGCTCCACAAGTGTTTGTTTGCATTGGTTTTAGTAGTATACTTTATCTGCACAAATCTCTGAAGCTTTCAAAGCTATCTACAAGGGTTTATTTGTTTCTTTTGAAATTTAAATGCTCATCCAAGAATTTTTAGAGCAGGAAAGGAAACAGAAAAGAAAAACAAGTATTGCTGAAAATGCTTATTTAATCACATAGTTTTTTGTTTGAGATGTTAACTTCATGTTTCACACGTGCATATATACATTTGAAATAAAACATGAGTAGAATTATTGCTCTAGCTTTTGTAAGTCAACAACATGCACTACCTTGGAGATGGTGGCAGATGACTTTAATGGTATCGACTGAATGCAATACTATACATCCTAAATGAATTTATGATTTATTGAATTGGGCTTATACAATCAGATTTAGATATATATCACATCCTAATAAATGCATGATTCCAAGGATTTCAATGACAAAACGAGATTTCAATTTTGCAAAGTCTTTGCTAAAGCATGCGCATATGAAACAAAATCTTGATTGGGTTCATGAATCGAGATAAAAAAAAATAAAACGACACTTGCAATTAATACCTTGGAGATGGTGGTAGATGACGTGACTTGTGGATGCATGGTGCAAGATGGTGGCGATGGAGCGGCAACGGTGGTCATAGAGCTAAGGGACTGTATCAATTGAATGTCCTACATATCAAATTTGATAAACATTAAAAACAGTAGAAAAAAAAGGCAACAAAACTCTTAAAAAGGTCATCTAAGAAAAATACATATCTATCTATAAACAACGAAAAGAGAAGCAAACCGTTAAAGTTTCCGGCAGCAGTGTGAGTGGTTTGTGTACTGTATATGTATATGTTTATAGTGAATCTGAAAAAGATTTGTGGAGAGTGAGCAAGTTGGAGAGTAAATTTTATAGACAGAGATTGCGTGTAGTTTGTTAGGTTTGCGTGTTGGTTTTCAACATGGTTGTACATTGCAAGTTACTAATTACATGTCCATAATTGCCAAATCCAAATCAATGTACAATATTTGATTAGTTTAGTCTAGGTAATGTATGAGTTGATGGTTTGGTGTTAATAAATATTACTCTGGAAGAAAAGGATCTGTAAATATATGTTATCTATTTTTATTTAGGATCTGTAAATAAACTTAGCCCTCCAAGAGTCCAAGGAGTCTCATTTAATGAGGTTAAACTAATATTTTACTTGTATGAATATAAAATTGGCATCATTTACATGTTTAAATCGTCTCTGTGTGTTTATATGAAGATGCCTTAAACTTCACATATAAAACATCGTGATCGAGTGAGGTTCAAATAGCAGATTCGGATAGGAGTTTATTAATAAACTGAAGACATGGATACTTGGATAATTTGCCTAATAACTATGCTCTATCAGAATGCATGTGGTTAATATAAATTGTCTACAGAATGTGGATATACAATTAAGTGTTATTCTTTTTAGATTCTCATATTAGCCCATAAGACTCGCAAAGCTCGATCATTTCGATCTCATAGTCTATGCTCGAGCTTTAACTTGGAAAGATACGCACTGCTCAAACAAGTTCAGCTCTTTTTCTTTAAAAACATCGGCTCGTTGGTCGTTTGCAACAGTACTATTTCTAAAAACGATGCTCTTGATTTGTTGTGAAAGGTTAGCACATAACTTCAATTAATATATAGTAGAAACTAGAAACAATAGTTGAGAATACAAATGTTTTCACTTTTCACAAACAAAAGTTTCAAATAGCTCACCCTTGACTCTACCATGCACTCAATAAAAGCTCACCTACTCTCGAGAGTGGAAGACTTATGTTGTAATTTATGTAATATGCTTTTGTCAGCAAAAACTTGAAGCTTTGAATACTATCCACAAGGGTTTGTTTGCAATGGTTTACTAGTATACTTTATCTGCACAAATCACTGAAGCTTTGAAAACTATCGGCAATTGTTTATTTGTTTCTTTTCCTTTATTTATCTTTTCCACACATGTAATTTGGATTCAATTTCTGTCCATGCATTCAATGTATAGTAGTTGTAGCCTGTGGGTGTTAGTTGAAATTTAAATGCTCATCCAAGGATATTTAGAGGAGGAAACAGAAAAGAAAAACAAGTGTTGCTGAAAATGCTTATTTAGTCACATAGTAGTTTTTTGTTTGAGGGGTAACTTCATGTTTCACACGTGCATATATACATTTGAAATAAGACATGAGTGGAATTATTGCTCATGCTTTTGTAAGTCAACAGCATGCACGATGACTTGGTATCGACTGAATGCAAAAAAAAAAAAAAANAAAGGCTCATCGGTATTAACACACCATCAAATATAGTGTACATACCTCTCTTCACACAATCTCATGCCATTGGAATCTCATTTATTTTCTATCTACTATTCAATACTGTAAAATGACTTATCACATCACACATCAACCTCCTATAGTCCCTAGCCTATTCTTTTCTTATCAATATTGAGAAAGCAAAGCATATAGAAAAGGGAATTGATTTTGTGCATCTGTGCACATGTGTTCTTATCGGGACACACTCAACTAGTCAACTCATTCATGAAATAGTTATACCATATTTTTATTCAGTTTTATCGGTGTGTGACAATGTGCAAATCAACTCCACAAAACAAAGAGCTAGGTATCTCTCCTGAGGTGGTGCAAGTTTTTTAAGCCTTTCTACAGTAAAAAGATACCTATGCTCCAGAAAAAAGTTTGTTCATTTCTTCTAGGTCAATAGCACGGTTTTGTGCTTGTATTGGGTACAGTTTTACTTTTTACAAAAAATTGACAAGCAAAAAGTAAGCTAAAGATGTCAATTAACTCCCAAGTAGAATTTTTCGTTTTACATTACTCATCAACAAGTGTGATTTTTGCTCTAGAAAAAATTAGTTAGCCTGATGAGTACACAAGGAAAACTTTCAATTAATGAGCTTTGATATTAGCATCAGAGTTCAAATTCCAAATAGCCCAACTGTTAAGATGAGAAAATTAGAAGATCAATCATTCGTATGTCTTCTATTCCAAGTGGAGTATATTGTTGTTCATTTTGTTGATAATACAAAGACGAACAAAACAAATAAACAATTTAAACAAACGAAACGAAAGCTTTATTCAAATTACCAAACCAAATACAAAACAAATTTCAAAGACAAATTCAAAGGTACCAACACAAAAACTAATTCAAAAGGTATAAAGAAAACTAATGTTATCAATCCCTATTTATAGCCAAAACTAACCGTCATAGATTAGTTTCCAAATTCTAACCAAACTTGTACGACAAGTCACAAATTTACCAAACAACCCTTGAAGTTTAAGTCACTTTCTAACAATCTCCACCATGACTTTAACTCCACTCGAAACTTCAAACCAAACGAATCTTCGTCTTCAAATTCAAATTTTCAAATTTCCAAATTCCAAATTCCAAACGCTAGAGATACTAGCCTAATTCAAAGCGAACGATCGATTCCCAAAAAAGATCCAAAACAAACCGAACAAATACAAACGCCGATAATCTTCAAAACGAACAATCAAACGTTAACCGACAAATTCGAACTCGGTCAACCAAACAAACAAATCGGCTCAAACGATCTTCAACAAAGACATTCAAATTCGGGCAACCAACTTCAAAAGCCCGACAAACGAAGATCCAAAATTTCAAACTAACAAATTACAAACGATCGAACAAAATTCAAATGACCTGGTTATGACCAAGTCTTCAAACATCAAACCGATCTTCAAATTCCAAATACCAAATTCAAATTCCAATGGTCCACTTATATAATAAGAATTACGACTCAACTCAAATTCTAATGACCCACTTATCAATAAGTATTACGGTCTAACTTCAAACTTATTATCCAAGTATCAAACAAATACAAGTTGTATAATAACTTGACGAACGGGCTCTAATAATTCAAACGCCCCAACATGATATGGATAATAATTCTAATGACCCACTTATTACGATAAGAATTATGGTCCAAATTCAAATACAACCCAAAACAAAACAAATTCTTCAAACCTTGGCATCTAATACGAACAAAAAAGAGCAGATGATCTAACAGGCCCAATATCTAAACCAAAAGCCCAACACCCAATATCTAATGATAACAAAACAATTGCAAAAAATTAACCAATCTGCTCTGAAGTCCAGATCCACCTACGAACAAACTTAAACAAAACGAATCCCAATTACACGAAAGCAAATTATTCAAATCACAAAGATCGATCCTTCATGCGAAAAAACCCAAAACGAAATCCTTCTTTTTTTTCTTCTTTTTCTTCATAGCTAAACGAACCTGGCTCTGATACCACTTGTTGATAATACAAAGACGAACAAAACAAATAAACAATTTAAACAAACGAAACGAAAGCTTTATCCAAATTACCAAACCAAATACAAAACAAATTTCAAAGACAAATTCAAAGGTACCAACACAAAAACTAATTCAAAAGGTACAAAGAAAACTAATGTTATCAATCCCTATTTATAGCCAAAACTAACCGTCATAGATTAGTTTCCAAATTCTAACCAAACTTGTACGACAAGTCACAAATTTACCAAACAACCCTTGAAGTTTAAGTTACTTTCTAACACATTTGTATCAATTTCAGTTTAATCGAATATTTATTTTCGTCAAAAAAATGATACACGCGATGCATTAACTCAAATCCGCACATGTTTGTTGCGAACTTCAAATTGTCAATGGCCAATGGCTTAACACAAATTCGCCTTTAAAAAGTAAGTGTTCATTTTAGTAGTGATACATGTTAATCATGAAAAAACATATGTTATGCCGGAGAGGTAATTGTCATCAAACTAACCATCTTCACGCGTTACAGCATTTAGTACAACAAAAAACGCACCATCAACCAGGTGTAATGGTCACTACCAAAAAAAAAAAAAAAAAAAAAAAAAAAAAAAAAAAAAAAAAAAAAAAAAAAAAAAAAAAAAAAAAA
>LBNU01016601.1:1929-18825 GCA_014162995.1 Artemisia annua | reverse complement strand
TTATACAAACATACCTTATAATATACCCACAAAAACAAGTAGTGCAAACCGTTTGGTGGTCTGCAGCACCAAACCATTGCAAAAGAAAAGGAATGCGCGTGAAAAGAAGGTGATGGTATTGGGCCAGCGGTGATAGACCACCTCACTTACCCCAGCCAGGGCCGGAGACAGTGTGGAAGCCAGAGGGTGCTCAACCCCTGCAACACACTCAATCACTTTGCTATTTATCTAATAAAATTTAAGCATATGATCCAATTATAGGCAAATGACTACCTCAACCTTTAGATGACAAAAGAATTAAAAAATATTGACAAAGTTTTATACACAAGGTTTACATTTAATATTTTATATTAGTTGTCAATGTATTTTTCTTATAAAATTTGAAGTTTGTAAACCTATCGTTTAAAGTCTTAGTTATGTTCCTTTGTTAGAAGTTATTGTATAAAGTTTTAGTTAACTTACTTTGTTAGTTTAAAAATAAAAATAAAAATAATAATAATAATAACAATAATAATAAATTAATAATAATAATAAACTCCATTATTACTAATTCTTAGCTCCTTTTTTGCCTACGGTCGTAGTTTTTTTCCTAGGTACAATATTTATACTCACATAATTATAACCATTTTACTTTCGGTTCTAGTAGAATTTGAACCCATATACTTTTGGTTGAAAACATGACTACCTCTCGAATATTGTTACCCATCGGCTAAAGTTGCAATGTTTGTTCTGAAAAGTTGTTGGACTGACATAAAAACTTTCAGGTTTCAATTGTCTAGAGCACACGGTGTGAGTGCCATAGGGTTGAGTTATTGCCTTATGGCGTCGTCAAATAACGTGAGGCGACGCCGATGGTCGCACCATACTGCGTCGCGCCGTGCCCACCAGACCAAGTTTATAAAAAGAAATTCAATATTGCAACAGTTGTATTCTCGATTTAAAAAAAAATAAAAGAGGAAAAAAAATAAACAAAAAAATAAAACAATAAAACGCTTGACCCCAAAATACTAGGCGCTTTTTCAAATTTAATAATAATAATAATAATAATAATAACAATAATAATAATATTATTATTGTTATTATTATTATTATTATTATTATTATTATTATTATTATTATATTATTATTATTGTTATTATTATTATTATTATTATTATTATTATTATTATTATTATATAAAATAAAATTTTACCCTTTAAAATACCTAAAAATATCTCTTAAATCTTCTAATTTTACACACACTTTTACGTACACATCTCAACAACACTTCTCTTTTTATTACCTTCAAAAAATATTATGGATCCCAACTATAACCAATACGTTGTTTACTTTCAAGACGATTCGAGTAAGTATATGCAAATTCTCGAGCTTATAAACAATTCCAAGCTTTGAGTAATCATCAAGCAGAGAGTTCAGGTCCTCATACTAGGACAGACATACCACGTGAACGAGAAATTGCGGAACAACGTCTTTTGGATGATTATTTTGGCAACGAAAATAATCCACCTAAATACCCCGAGAGTAATTTTAGGCGAAGGTATCGTATAATTTCAAAACTTTATAAACAAATAGTCAATGATATTACTAATTACAATGTTGAACCTCTTCCTGAATACTTCAATTTTTTTAAACAACGACCAGATTCTGTGGGTCGTTTAAGCATTAGTCATATCATGAAATGCACATCGGCTATATGCCAATTAGCATACGACACATCACCCGATGCACTTGACGAGTACTTGCAAATTGGTGAACATTATTCATGTAATTGTTTACATAACTTCACTAAATACATATATACTTTATACGTAGATGAGTTTTTAAGAAAATCCGATTTGAATGGTATCCAACATATATATGCATTACATGAAAAAAAAACATAGATTCCCGAAAATGCTCGGGAGCATTGATTGTATGCATTGGGAATAGACAAAATGTCTAAAGCCATTACACGGAAAATTCAATAAGCATGATCATAAATACTCGACTTTATTGCTTGAAGCCGTAGTATCATATGAATTCTGGATTTGCCATGCAGATTTTGGTGTTGCAGGGTCAATAACGACCTCAATGTTTTATATAGTTCAAACTTATTTGATGTATTCTTAATGATCTGTGTTTATCAAAATGTTTTCCATTGCAAGGGACGAGAAAAATGAAGTTCAATAGAGTTCAAGAGAGTGCAAGAAAAGATATTGAACGAGCTTTCGGAGTCCTACAAGGTCGTTGGTTACCAAGTCAACACGGTTACGAAGAATCATGTATTGTTGCATCATATTATATAACATGATATTAAAAGATCAAGAATTCGTAGTTAAGGAATTTAGAAAATTGTAGGTTTCTCAACAACCAAATTTGAAACGTATTGGTGAAAGATGTGACATACATCGAAGGAAAAAGAAAGAACTTTGGTATAAGAAAGTAAACAACGACCTTGGCAAGATATTGCAGAGCATCTATGGAACTTTAATTATTAAATTGTATTATAATTCAATGTATCGTTATTTTTAATTTAATGAAATGTATTTTTTATGTGGATAAATGAAAAAACAAATTAAAAACTGTGAGGTCCAAAGGTGTCCTATAACTTGAGTGATGGAGGAAGCTTATTATTTTTTTTATTATTATTAAGTTATAGGTTCTAAGTTATTGGAAAAAGATATTAACGTGGCAACACTTTTTCCTATAACTTGAGTCGTATAAATCCGGAGCAATTGGTGCTCTTAGACAGCATTGACAGGCTTTGACATCAACATGAGACTTAAAATTCCAAATAGCCCAAAATTCGGGATATGACTCTAAAGGTATAAGATAAAAAAAAATCTTTATTACAAATTGTTCGTCCAGCTGTGTCATTTCAATTTAATCAAATATTTATCTTCGTAAAGACGAAAATATATTTAAAAAATTGCTTGTTTTCAAATCAAACGAAATACATGAACTCTGATGCTTAAAATTTCAAATAGCCTAAAACTTAGTTAATGACTAGAGGTATAAGATCAAATTTTCTTGTGTTTATTGCAAACTGTTCGTCCAGTTGTGTCATTTTCAATTTAATCAAATATTTCTTTTGTAAAGATAAAAATATATTAAAAAATGCTTGTTTTCAAATCAAACGAAAATACATGAACTCTAATATACATGTTTGTTGAACTAATGGTTTATGTTCGTCGTTTCTATTAGGGAGGTGATTCCCATAAACAACACATTCATCGGAAAAATTGGGAAAAACTTTCAGAGCCTAAGCATCAGGGAGGCCTAGGATTTTGTGATTTTGAAGCTTTTAACGTGGCCCTTTTTGCCGAACAAGGGTGGAGGCTACTTATTAATCCTGACGCTTTTTGGAGAAGGATTCTAAAAGGTATATATTTTCCGAATTCTAATTTTCTTGTTGCTAAAAAGGATCTCATCCCTCATGGCTTTAGAGTAGCTTGCTTCATGGTCGTGATTTGGTTTTACATGGTTTAAGATGTCAAGTTGGAGTGTTAGGTCACCATATTATAAACACAAGTATAGATTTGATAGAAATGAGATGAGAAATAGAGTTTGGTTGATTAGATCAAATGAGAAGAATAAAAGTGCAAGAGTTTCTTTATGATATAGAAATAACCAACAAGAGTAAGCATTACATGAAGGTCCTATTTATAGGAGAGGAGCTAGGGCAACACTCCCTTTCTCCTTCCTTTTCTAAACGTATGGGCTTGTGGCCCATTGGACATGTAATGGACTTACACTTAAACATAAATAACTTAGCAACCTATTACAAATGATGAAATAACCGAGACTTGATGAAACGTTGATAAACTTAGGTTCTAACAATCTCCCCCTAAGGATCGGTTGTTGAAGAAGTGATGTTTGTCACGGTCATTTTGAGGTTGCTTGACGTCTTCTGTCTTTGCACTTTAGTTGTAGCATTCATAGCTTTGGACGTCTTCAAAAATGATTATGTAGAAATGATTCATCGTTCTTAGTTCTTAACAATCTCCCCAGATAGAATGGGTGTTCGTTGTTCTTTGTCGTTGATGAGATAGTGATCAATCTGATGTAGTAATCTGTCATTCGTCACATTCTTTGACTCCAGTGGATCTGCATCATTCCGACATGCTCATACATCTTTGATGGTTAAAACTTTCATAAGTGAGGAGCTCTCTTTTCATATGTGAAGATTCTTTGTGTAGACGTAGAATCCTTCTTTAGACGGTGTGTTGCTTAAGATCGTTTGTCTTTATCACTTTGTAGATTCTTTTGACATGGAATCTATCTTTGACATTCATGTTGCATCGATCTTTTATGAGAGCTTTCATTTTGTAGAAATGTAAGTATGAGCATGTGGAAGCCGGTGTTCAGGATGGTTGTTGTACCTGAAATGAAACAGTTAGCAATAAAACATCCGGTACTTACAGGTTTGGAGTTAGAATTCGTCAACAGCATAGTATGAAGACTCCTTCTAATCCTTACCAAGGCCGTTCCTAATCGGATACCCCCTAGAGGGCTTACACAGACATGCATACGCACACCCACGATTAGGTGAGTCGCTGGAGATCACCCCACGACTGTAGACCGTTTGAAACCATCGAACACACTAAGCGTAATCCACAAGGAATCACCGAAGTGACCTGCTGTCAGGGCTGTTTGATGTTGACCCTGGCAGGATTTCCGTTCAATCATTCGAGAAATACCTAAGTAAATCCCTCATAAACGTTCAAGGCAGATTGCTAAGATCTGCGAAGGACTCGATAATTTACACTTAGTGTCCAATGATGCAAGACACTTAGTGTAGAAGATTTTTGTGTTCCTAAGAGATCTTTTATGTTATCTCGTGGCTCTAGACTCGATAAGTGCACATTTGGTTTCCTATGCGGAGGCATGGAGCAGAGGGCCTCCTGTTTCAATATCAACCATCTCTAATAGACGATCGATAGATTACACTGGTTCCCCGTGAGAATGAAACAAACATCTTTTGAGAGATGCCTGAGTGGCTAAGAAGGTTTAGGTGCATTGCGTCACTGGGTCCATGACGTCTTTTATCTTCAATACCGGTGTCGCCTTAGCAACGACCAGTAGCATATGAATTGAACCCGGTGTCTGACCTATGGTTGATAAAATGGAGGGCTATTTCTTTTCACCCTTTTCATTCATTTTCTTTTTAATTCTTCAACCCCTTCTTTCTCCTTTCATTCTTTTCTCCTTTTGTTATATCATACCTAAGGACTTCTAATTTCTAACTATTGGTGATGTCCTTGGGTAGATCCCTCCGGTTTAGGCGGATCATAGGACGGTTTTTCCTATCCTTAGTCACCTTGTAACTCCATAACTATCCTATTGATGCCTTTAAACCAAATCATTGAAAATCTCTCAAAGTGTGTAAGAGTGTAAAACTTTTTGTTAACACTTTGAGGTTTTGGATTTTATATGAAATACTCCCCCTCAACATATGCTCATGATTATTTTCAGAAATTTGCATATGTGGAAAGAGTTGGCACTTTTTGAATTGATCCACTCTTAATAGTCATGTACCCGAGGGACACGTTTACGTTGCTTAGTTAAAGGGATGCATTATCAGCTTTTAGGTGATAACTAGCCCTAATAACTAACTTGATGTTGTTAACATTCCTAAAAGGAAGTTAGACCCGTCAAAGTAAACAACTAGAAAGAGTTTCTCGAAACGGTACTTTCTAATCGGATAAATCCTTTCGAATTCAGACATTTGTTGTTTCGTCAATTCGTGGGTCAATTCTGAGTCGAGCTCGTACGAGATAAGACTTTTTGACATCATATTTTAATCACTTTCTTTTTCTCCCCCTCAAAAATAGCATATCAAATGTTGTTTTTGTAAACGGTTTTGATTAAAATATGCCTTTTTGAGTCTTATGGGGAGAGATCAACAAGATTTGAAGATTTAAGAACGATGTTTTGATTCAAGTACTCCCCCTCAACAAGTGATTACTTATTGAGGTGTAATACTTGTCTTTTGAGCAGATTTGAAAAATACTGAAAGGTTTGATTAAATCTACTCAAAAGTAAGAAGCTTTCGCTCCTTATATTAGGATTGTGGCACTGATGCGTACCACAGGGTCCTTTCATTACAAAGTGCGGGTTGTACACTGTTATGTGTGCACAAGCCTTAGTAATTACAAATCAAACAATATTATAAATATATTGAAATGTTTGTACCAGAAGTATGGGAGCTGAGCTAAGCATCGAAGACTGTGAACTTTGGATCAGGTCGGCGAAATGTCAAGACCGGAAATGATGGTCGAACACCGATATAGCTTTCCAACCTTCTGATCTGTTGTCGTCGATATAGCCTTTCTTCAATCGTATGGACAAAGTTTCTGATCATTCTGCGTCCATTAGCTTTCCACCTTGTTGGTCTTCCCTCTTTCAGCCTCTTCTTTTCATCCTCCAACCTTTCTGCTAACCCATTACGAACTCGTTGAAGTGTGACATCACAAAACTTCTGAATCTCATCGAACCTCATGAAATGAAGCTGATTCTTGCTGTTGAGGTAGATGACTCCAAATGCCGGTTGTTGCACGAGAGAGTATTGTGACATCCCGGTAATTTCAGGAATCAAGAGTTGTGGTTCAGTAAGGTTGATGGTGTTCTGATAACTTTCCACTCCCAGCTGAAGATCTTCCACTCTTTCTTGAACAATTAACCATCTGATGTGAAGTAGGAGAGATGCGATGAAGTTGTATAGTGTGTCTTGTTCAAAGTTGAGCAGCTTTCCTTGAACGGTTCAAATCTGGGAAGTCTGCTTCACAAAACTTGTACTTCTTCTCGTCTGTTCTCTTGACGACGATTTCTTTCAAGAAGGCGTAGTTGAATTTCTTTTCTTCCATGATCTCCAGTATGGCAACGATACGAAGCTTTTTCTTCACATTCTCACTGGACTTGAGATGTAGTCGGTGGGTGTAGCCAAGCTTTCGTTTTTCCGGCCAATGTTGAATACCGAGAAGAGCGTCCCTGTTGTATTGGACAACTGATTTGCAGTAGATTGGTGCGTGCTCTTCAATGTCTGGTAATTCATATCGGGCGGCTGGAATTGAAAGTGTGAGTGAGGATGCATATCGTTCCTTGGAGGTCTCGTGTGCATGCTGAAGGTATTGGTAGTCGTTGTTGAAGAAGCGTCGGTAGGGGATCTTAGGTTTTTCTGGAAACCCAAGTAGAGGTAGTGGTTTTGTCCAGTCGGTGAAGTAAGGTTTCTTCGTTTCAGTATCGACATTCGATTCAGGGTTAAGCCAGTCGAACGAGCCAGATAAAGCACAGGCTATGTTCTCCATGTGGTAGTCGAGTTCTACTTTGTTCCCGGATCTCTTTTTGAGAAAGTCCATTGCTTCACGATTAATCCGCTTCAGTTCAGTCTTCGAAAACCTTTCAACTTGTAAACCTGACATAATACTCTGAGTCATCTGCAAAGTATTACCCGGCAATGGTTCGTCGGTCTCAAGCGGTGGTTGTGCTTTGATCATCGTTGTCAGCCAATCAGAGTCATGAGCTTCGTCCACGTCTAGCCATGAGAATTGAGTAGTCTTTTTCTTCTGCTTCTTTGACTTTGAGGACTTCTTCTTTTCTTTTTGAGACGATGGACCGGTTTGAAATTCAGGAATTTCTGATTCGGGTATTGCTGTTTCTGGTTCTTCCTGAGTATCAAACGGTTGAAGCATGAATGGTGTCTCTGATTGTGTCGGTCCGGAGCCGGATGTAGGAGCTCTTTGTTTGGAAGGAGGAGCCTTAGAAATCTTGTGGGGCTGCTGTGATGAAGATGGTGCTGCTGACTTCTTTGACTTCTTGCTTTTCGGATCTGAGTCAGGATCATCATCTTTTCTTTGTCGTTTGTGTTTACCGGCAGCTTCCTTGCAAGATTCTTTTGAGGCAATGGCTTGAAGTGCCTCGAACATCGTTGATTCTTCAGGTGTCTTATCCTCCTTGTTTCTGAGCTTGACAGCTAACAGTGTTTGCAGTTGTTCAGTAGATAGGTCTTCCGGTGGTGGAGGATCCCTGTTAGTGCGAAGGTAAAATGGAGTTGACTCAAGCATTCTTTCAATGTTGTGCTTGATCCTGGTATTCAACTTAGAACGAATCGGCTCAATAAGCGCAGACACAGCCGGTTCAGTTATTGCAGCGAGATTGTCGTTGAGATATTCTGTTGTGTACTCTTTGATCATCCCGTCCATGTCGGCATGTAGAGCTTTGTTGACAAGTTCACTCGCATCCTGAAGATCTTTGACTTGTGAAGTCAAAGTTTTGACCTGTTGTGAGAGCAGTTGTACTTGGTCATGAAGATCTCCAGTTGGCTGTTGCGTCTCCTTCTTTTTCTTCTTTGCCAAATCAAGAGCTTTCTTGATCCGCTTTGATGCTGTCAAAGCTGCTTTGCCTCCCTTCTTCTTCTTGTCTGATTTGCCTTTGGGTGTTTTCTTTGCTGGTGGTGGTGGTGAGTGATGTGATGATGATGATGAAGATGATTTGTGCTCGGGTTCTGATGGAGGAGGTGAGGGATCCCTTGGAGGTGTTCCTTTTGGAGTCGGGGGATTCTTTGAAGATGAGTGCGGAGGACTGTTGATATATTGATCAGTGTCAATGAGGTCTTCGTCTTGATCGAGTCCACGAAGCAGTCTATCCGTCTCTTCCTTAGCTTTCCTCTTGATTTCCTCGTCTCTCTGAACTTTAGCAATGAATTCGGGTGTGATGTACTCTGTCTGCTCTTGCTCTTCCTCTGTAGCTTCTTCCATGACGATGTTCCCTTCAGTGTCACGTTGTTCGTTTTCGGTCTGAGGAACTATAGTGCTACTTGAGCCAGCCTCATGTCCTGGAAGATTTGTCGGTGTTTGATGAGGTTGTGGATGTTGGAGATTGAGTAGTACAGCTGCCCTGAATTCTTTCTCTTCCTGCTTCTTTTCAGCCCTGGTGTCGACAATGATACTCTTCAGTTTACGTTTGTCAACCAGTGGCTCTGCAGTAGGTTCATCTTCTGCTTCTTCATCACGAGCAGCATCACTTGGTTCATTGATGGTAATTCCCGTGCCTTTTCTTTGTTCTTGCTCAGCAGTTTCCTTGCTTAATTGTTTAGTCAGTTCAAGCCCTGGAAACTCTTCTTCTTCATCAAGTTGTTCTTCTTGGTCATCTGGAGCCTTTGACCTTCTTACATAGTCTGCTTCGTCATCAGATTCGGAGCCGAACTCAGAGTCGGTTTCCGTTTCAGATGATGAAGCTGACGGTTCATCCTGAGGAATCTGCTTAGGTGCAGCTTTCCTTCTTGGTCTGGTGGGTGGCTTTTGAGCAGGCTTTGGTTGTTGGGAGGTTGTAGTACTGCTCGTGCTACCGGATTTGCCACCCCTCTTGCTTCGGGTTCGGACAATAGATGCTGGTTCATCTTCTTTCTCATTGAAGCCAACTCTCCCAGCCTTGAATGCTTTATCATAGATTTTGAAGTTCTGAGTTTTTCTGATTTCGTCATCCAAGAAATGATCTGGGATTCTCATGCCTTTGGTTCTTGGAATGAACCTGATGGACTTGACAAAGGAAATCTTTGGGTCTTCATTGAATATGTCTTTCGGTTCTGTCCTGTCGTGCATCCTCTTGATGAAGTCAGGGGTTTTCTCACAGAAGTATGCTATGAGTAGTTTGGTGAACCTAATGAACGGAATCACGGCCCTGTCACGATCAGTATGAATGTGATGGAGCATGTCGCTCATTATTGGTGCAGCAAAGTTAATCGGTGTCATGGTCATCATTCCCCAGAATACTTGCATGTGTTCTACCCTTGGATGCTCATGACCACTCCTTCTTCCTGAGATGGATCTGACAATCAGCATGTAGAAAGTTCTCCATGGTTGCGGCAGATATTTGACATTGAATTTTGAGAGAAGTGTGAGTGATTCATTATCAGGAATATCGTATCCAAGATCAATGAAGTAGTCAAGGATTTCCAGTTCAGTCAGCATCGGATGATATTCGTTGTAAGTTGGTAACATGAGAGCTTCACGAAGAGTATCATAATCAATGGTGTATTGTTGACGGTCCAGCATGACGGTAAAGGATTTGTCGTCCAAATTGGCCTTAGCAGTGTGCCAGAACTGATGGATGTAGAAGATTGGTACAGATGTGGATTTGGTGAGCAATGGCTTGCATGGATGAGCCAGAAGAATGTTCTTGACAATCTTGCATGTGTCATCAGGTATACTAAGTTTGTTGAAGTCGATGCGAAGATTGTTCTGATCTATGCCTACATTGTAGTCAGCAGGGAGGACTTCACCAAGTGCAAGTAGTGGGAGGTTCTGTTGTTGTGGAACTGATTCAGAGTGTTGAGCCATTTGTGTTCTGAAAGTGTCATGTCATGAAATCAAACATCCAGATACGTTAGTTATTAGTCCGAGTTCACGTTTGATATTCAAAGACATATATGTTGCAATCATGGTCCAGTTAATTAATATGTGACTAATGATGGTATTATTATTAACATGTAACTTAGATGATATATCATTTAATGCACATAAGTTATTTGGTGACATGTTTAATAACACAATACAATCACAAGTTAACTAACATTCTCACAATACACATATTCATGAGGATTCATTCAATATACAAGTTTTCGAAAAGTTACAATCACTAGAATATTCAAAAATTATGCATTACATGATCTCGAAAATATGATCAACAAAGTTCTCGAAAACTGTCACTAATGAAGATCTAGAAAACTTTTGTGCTGGAAAGATCTCGATAAATTTCCATAGGAAAGATCTCGATAAATTTACTGTTCCAAAAGTTCTCGATAATTCTTAGTAAAAGATCTCGATAACTTCATTTCATATTTTCTCGATAATTTATGAAAGATCTCGACATTTTCAATTTCTCGAAAACTCTATTGAGATATTTCAAAATCTTCCAAGATTTTCTCGATAACGAAAAGATCTCGAAAATTTGGAAAGATCTCGAAAAAGTTTAGGAGAAAAGATCTCGATAAATTTTCTCGAAAAAATTCTTATACAAGAATTTTTCGAGATCATTGAAGTCGTACGTTTTTTAGAGAAATCTTTGAATCTTTTGAATGAAGCCTGTATGTTGAATGATAAACATTAGTTAGAATCACAATAAGGTACCATACAAAAGATCTCGATAAATAACGAACACTCAAATTATCTAGAACATGTGAAATGAGAAATCGTGTTGTGAAACCACTGAATTATATCAATTAACACTTGCAAGAACACATTCAAACAGTTTAATTAGACTCAATATCATCACAATGAAAAGCCCTAATTCGAACATAAACCCTAATTTTCTAGAACATGTATACTGATGAATTGGAACAATTAACAAGCATGAACATGTTTTAATAACATAAACAAACATATCCCACCAACAATATACTCAAAAACATCACACAATCACAAACCCCTAATTCTACGTAAACCCTAGTTATCGAAAACAATCCAAGCGTGAAAACTGTTATGATTAAGAGTTAAGAACATGATTATAATACGTTTAACACTAAAAGCCCTATGATTACTTAACCTAGAACAACTTATCACGCAAGAACCAAGATTTTTGAGAACCCTAGTTCTAAGGATCATGATTATACGAAATCTAGCCAACAAAAATACAATTGGTTGAAAACCATTTGTTAAAATAGACTAAAGATCATTAATTCACTTACTGTTTGATGATCAATAACACGGATTTGAAGATTGATTATGAGCCGTGAGATAAGAAAGAGGGTGTTTGTTTTTGCTTTTTTGTTTTTGTGAATATAAAAAACGATGGGGGGTGTTTGTTTTGTTTTAAGATTTTGAAAGTTTTTAACACTTTGGCAAAATTAGTCCCTAGACTATAAGTAAAACCAAATAACTTGTCCTAATGAAATAATTTAACGGTAAAGGTAACGACAGTTAATGGTGAATACATATTAAGCTAACAAAGAAGTAAAAGGAAAAAGAAATGATACGAGATAACCTTTGACGTTCCACCATTGCAAAGTAACATCATAACTACAAAGAAATATGCACGTACACATGTTTGCACAAGATTTTGAATTTTGAAGAACATTTTCTCCCCCTCAACACTTGGTGTGAAAATTTTGAAATTTTTGATAAACCAAGGTGTTGACGAAGATGGTGTACATGCATATGAAAAACAAGACAAAATAAAATAAAATAAAGGTAAATAAAATGTAACATCTTTTTGGAATTTTTTGAAGATTTTTTGATTTTGTATTTTGTTTTTGATAAATATTTACAAAGATAGTTTTGGTATTTGACTCGGTTAATTATTTTCAAGAAAAGATTTGAGATCATCCGGAGTCAAACACCGCATACCAATCCGGTGAACTAGTTCAGTAAACCTTCCCGGGGGTAGTGGTTTTGTGAACAAGTCTGCCAGTTGGTATTCTGTACCCACAAAATATAACTCAATTGTACCCTTTTCAACATGCTCCTTGATGAAGTGATAACGGAGATCAATGTGCTTAGACTTTGAATGCAGAACCGTGTTGCACGAAATCGCTATCGCACTTTTCGAGTCACAGTACATCGGAATCTTGTTGAATAAGTAACCGTAGTCCATTAGTTGTGTACGCATCCAAATGACTTGTGCACAGCAGGCAGACATGGCAACATATTCAGCTTCTGTTGACGATAGTGATGTGCAATCCTGCTTCTTTGATTGCCAAGACACGAGTTTATCTCCTAGAAACTGCAAACCACCAGAAGTACTTTTGCGTGTATCCATACACCCTGCATGATCAGCGTCTGAAAAAGCTATTAGTTCAAAACCGGAATCCTTCGGATACCAGATCCCCAAATTAATGGTTCCCTTTACGTATCGAAGGATTCTCTTAGCCTCATTGAGGTGACGTTCAGTTGGACTGGACTGATAGCGAGAGCACATAAATACAGCAAATACAATATCCGGTCTACTAGCGGTGAGATACATCAGTGACCCAATAATACTTCGGTACTTTGTGGGGTCAACTGGTTTCCCATTTGGATCCGCATCTAACTTAGTTGTGTTAGCCATAGGAGTATTGTAAGTATCACAACTGGTCATTCCATGTTTCTTAATTATCTCAAGAGCGTATTTGGACTGATTTAGGAAAATTCCACGGGGAGACTGATGAACTTGTAGTCCCAAAAAGAACGTAAGTTCACCCATCATTGACATTTCAAAATTTTGTTTCATTAATCTGGCAAAAGCGTTTGAGTACTTTTTGTTTGTAGAGCCAAAAATAATGTCATCGACATATATTTGCACAATTAAAATATCTTCCCCGTGTTTTTGAATAAACAAAGTTGGATCTAGTAAACCTTTAGTAAAAGAATTAGCAAGCAAGAAAGCAGTAAGTTTATCATACCACGCCCTGGGGGCTTGTTTGAGACCATAGAGAGCCTTCTTAAGTCGGTAGACATGATTTGGGTGCTCTGGGTCGACAAATCCCTCTGGCTGACTAACGTATACCTCCTCACGTAGTTGACCGTTCAGAAATGCAGTTTTCACATCCATTTGATAAACGACCATGTTTTTGTGAGCAGCGTATGCTAAAAATATTCGAACAGCTTCGAGTCTAGCCACTGGTGCAAAAGATTCCTCAAAGTCAATTCCTTCCTCTTGAGTATATCCTTTAGCTACCAAACGTGATTTGTTACGAATAACATTGCCTTCTGCGTCCAACTTGTTTTTCCAAATCCATTTTAGCCCAATGACATAAAATCCATCCGGTCGTTCAACTAATTCCCAAACTTCAAGACGTTTGAATTGGTTGAATTCCTCTTGCATTGATTCAATCCAGTTGTCGTAAGTGAGAGCTTCTTTAATATTTTTCGGTTCTTCATGACTAACTGTTAGAGCATAAATGCAATGTTCGGCATCGGAGTGAAGTTTTTGTCTAGTCATAACTGGAGCTGTTGGATGACCAATAATGTTGACAATTGGATGGTCACGAGTCCAATGATGTGTTGAAGGGTGAGGGTTATGAAACTGCTGCATATTAGTTGGTTCCAAGTTGCGTGTTGACGACTCAGCAATATCAGAAAGGTTCGGAGTCGGAGCAAACGGATTGAAGAACGCATTTGGATCATAATTTGCAGGTTCGGGTACTTGTTGTTGGTTCAGATCTTCAGTTGGGTTGTCGGTGTTGGAAGCGGTTTGTTCTTCTATTGTTGGTGATTCAGTCGGGGGTGCATCGGGTGTTACTATTGTAGTTGTAGTAACCGTTGTATCAGGTACTTGAATATTATCAGGTTGAGCAGCGGAACTAGTGGATACATCTGGTGCACGTGTCTCAAATGAATCATCGAACAAAGGAGAAAACAATGTTTCCAATTCTCGACGAGTTAGTGACAACGGTTCAGCTGAAGAATCTGGAAAGTTTAGACGGTTGGTTGCGGGTCCTAAGCTGTTTTGCTCAGAAGCCATTTCTGTGAGCTCATCGAAATTAGCATGGATAGTCTCCTGAATCTCTCTAGTACGACGGTTGTAGATTCTAAAACCTTTGGAGTTTTCACAATATCCAATGAAGATACCGACGTCAGCCTTTGCCTTAAGCTTTCCAAGATCATCACGATCATTATTCGGATAACAAAGAGATCCAAATACATGAAAGTGTTGTATGTTGGGCTTTCGTTTGTGAACAATTTCATACGGTGTGACTTTGTGACGTTTATTGATCATACAACGATTTTGGGTGTAACATGCGGTAGAGACGGCTTCTGCCCAAAGATAATCTGGTAATTGAGCATTAATGAGCATCGTTCGTGCGGCTTCCACTAACGTCCTGTTGCGTCTTTCGACCACTCCATTTTGTTCGGGAGTCCGTGCAATTGATGTTTGATGTTCAATTCCAACTTTCTCAAAGTATGCACGAAGAGTTTGATTCTTGAATTCAGTTCCATTATCTGTTCTTACAATTCTTACTGTGTTGCGAAGTTGAACCTGAATTTTCGTGAGAAAGGTGATTATCATTGATGGAGCTTGATCTTTGCTTCGAAGAAAGTAGACCCAAGTCCATTTGGAGAAGTCATCGACTATCACAAGTATGTATCGTTTCCCATTAATCGTTTGTACTCGCATTGGTCCACATAAATCCATATGAAGAAGTTGAAGAACATGATCAGTGCTCGGTTCTGGTTTGGTGGTGAGGTGTGCACGTTTGCTCTTTCCTTGTTCACAAGCGGGACATAGGTGATCTTTTGCATATCGGAACCTTGGAAGACCGTCAACTAGTTTATGGCGAGCAAGATCAGTCATAGTTCGGAAGTTGAGATGTGACATGCGTTGGTGCCATAACCAGGATTTTGTCGATTCAGCCTTTGAAAGTAGACAAATGGGAGAGGAAGCGGTCATGTCGGACATTGAAATTGTATATAGACTGTTTCCACGTGTGCCGGACATGAGATCATTTCCTTGTAGATCACGAACAAAGCATGTTTTCTCCCTGAATGCAACTTCCAGATCACCATCACAAAATTGACCAACTGAAAATAGATTGTGACCAAGGCCTTCAACATAATAAACACGACTAATTTCGATATTCCCACTGACATAGTCCCCATAGCCCATAATTGCAGCGAAATGATCATTCCCGAATCTGACAGTACCAATGAACTTTGAGACAAAGTTTTTTTAACAGTTTGAGATTGCCTGTCATGTGTCGGGAGCATCCGCTATCAACAATCTAGAGAACAATTTGCACCACCTGCATCACATGAGAGAGACGACGATGGTACAATGGTAAGGGTGGAACCCGAAGAAGTTGTGGGTTCCGTTGGGTTAGAAGCACACATGTTAACAATTTTAGGAATCCATTTAAAGTTATGTGTCCTTTGTAACCAACGTTGCCAATTCCAACTAGATTTAGCCTTCTTTATATCAAATTCAGTGACAGTTGGCATGATCCTAGAGGTATTGTTCGCAACTACTGGGTTGACTATATCATTCTTAGAAACTACACAAGGCATACGTCCTAGCACATATTTAGAAGCATTAGTGGGCCTAGATTTTCTGCCTAATGTACGTTTCTTAAGACGAGATAAAAGAGAATTTGCAACACATTTAGCATGATCACCAGATAACATACTCTTATGACAAAACACACATGAAGCATCAACTTTTAAAACATTCAAAGGTTCATCATTCGTGACACATAGATTAGAATTACAATTTGCCAAATCAGTATCTAAATCTAGTGCAGGATGAGTCTTATTCAAAGTCCTAGGGTGTTCTTCTACTTCAGAGGCTTCTAGTGTCTCTCTTCTACGTTGCAAAATCCTATTCTTGCATTTCATTCGTTTATGCTTGGATCTGCTAACGCTATGAGTGGCAACTATTCCTGTCGAAGTGGAAGGATCCAAATTAGATTTCTTAGTGTGTTGTGCTATATTTGTTATGTCTAATGAGTACATTCCTGGAGCAATTACATTAGTGTTGACAGATTTTCCTTTTTCAAGCTTACGTATTTTCTCTTTCAACTCAATGATAATGTGCATTTTATCTTGAATTTCACTGTCGAGTTTTCGGTTAGAATAAAAATATTCATCATGACTCTTTTGCCAAAAATCTGTAACTTCTTGCAATTCTGCAATTTCCTTTTAATATTTCGAGATTTGACTTTTTAGTTCCTCGTTTTCGTTTTGAAAAGTTGTGGAAGTTTTTGTGGAAAACTAGAAGGGGGGGTTGAATAGTTTACCGCTTTTTAGGTTGATTATCCTTTTAAAACTTTCGTATAATCAAAGTTATAATCTATGATATACTTCTATTACTATTGACGATATAAGCAAAGATATTATCAAAGATGTAAACCAAAAGATAATACGTAGCATGCAAGAATAAAGAAAGAAACGATCAAACCATGACACGAGTATTTATCGTGGTTCGGCTACAAGGAACTCTATTTTCCTT
>LBNU01016599.1:0-29645 GCA_014162995.1 Artemisia annua | reverse complement strand
TTTCCCTCTCCCGGATCAAGAATAGTGTCCTCATTCCCCGTGTCAAACGGTAGCAAAGATTTTGTTTTCATAAATGATAAAGATTTTTGCTCAGAAGTGAGCGAAAAGCAATCATTTTCCTTCATTATTAAAAACTGCTCAAAATTTTTGTTTGGAGTCACATTCATCAAAGGATGAGTTTTACCACGCTCGAGTATTCCTGGATTAAAAACTTTGTCCTCACAGGAAAAATCGGAAAGGTACTCGATGGTGGACTCATCGGAAGAAAACAAATCATCCTTAAAAGGAGATAAATCATTTAACTCAAAAGTAGATTCCTCATTGATTGTTATCATTTTAAACTCCTTGTTGAATTCTTTTTCATCAGATTTTTCATCAAAAGATTTTTTCTCAAAAGATTTTTCATCAACAGATTTCCCATATAAAATATTTCGCCATTCGGTTTGATCAGCCTTGAAATCAAAAAGTTCATCATCACTTTGATCATCAAAAGATTTTTCTTCAAAATATTTTCCATATAAAATGTTTTTCCACTCACTTTGATCGGCTTTGAAATCAAAAAGTTCATCATCACTTTGGTCGTTGATAAGCTCAAAGTGCGAACCAAGTGATGAAGTTTGATTTGAGAAATTATCAACTTGTTTTTGATCAACTTGAACTTCAACAAAATCATCATCGTCATTGTTTAATAAAAACTCCAATCTGCGTAAGTCGGATTCAACGTCCTCATCCTCTCGTGGAATGGAATCAAGGAGAGCGAGTTCATCGGCGAACTCCTCAAGAAGAGCATCGACTCTAGAAGTGGTACTGCCACTACTTTGATCTTTGGACTTAGAATCGGATTCAAACGGTTTGGATAAAAGAAAACCCGACCTCTCTTTCCTTCGTGTTTTTGGTGCATTATGTTACCCAAACAATGATAGCGAAGACTTGGGAAAGCTAAAGGCAAAAGCTGAAATTGGAATTTTTGTTGGGTATGCACCAAACAAGAAGGGGTATCGAATCTACAACAAAAGGTCCCGACAAATCATGGAAACCATCCATGTCACGTTTGATGAGCTGACCGAGTAAACGGTTCCTGAATTCTCCAGTTTAGGACCCGCATCTAATCTTTGGACTCCTGGACCCATTAGTTCAGGACTTGTAAATTCTTCCACCACAGATGCTCCTTCTGTGCCACCTACCTGTGAGGACTTGAAGAAATTGTTTGATTCAATGTATGATGAGTATTTTGAGCCTCAACAGAGAGTCGAACCTGAACAACTAGTCAGAGATCCTGATGCTGCAGCTAATGATGAACCTCAACCCACAAACGGGCCTTCCATCTCCATCTCAATTAGTCAGAATGCTCCATCATCTAGTCATACCAATCACAAAGATCAACATTCTTCAATTCCACAAGAAAAAGCATCTGATAACACCTTTGAAGTGAATCCTTTTACTCAACCACCTGATGAACCTTTTGTCAACATATTTGCTCCTGAACCATCTACTTTGGCAACCTCCTCAGAAGATTCCAACACTGCTACTTCAATTCCCAATCATCAACTTCATGAGCATATCAGGAAATGGACAAATGATCACCCGATTGACAACATCATTGGTAACCCATCTAGGCCAGTATCTACACGACGACAACTTGCCACAGATGCTTTATGGTGTTTTGTTAGCAACGTGCTGTCCAAAGTCGAACCAAAGAATTATAAAGAAGCATTGACTAAAACGTCCTGGTTCACTGCAATGCAAGATGAAATCCATGAATTTGACAGACTAGATGTTTGGGAATTAGTGCCCCCTCCCGACTGTGCAATGATTATCGCCCTCAAATGGATCTTCAAAGTGAAGCTTGATGAATATGGTGAAGTGTTAAAGAACAAAGCTCGACTTGTGGCCAAAGGGTTCAGACAAGAAGAAGGCATCGACTTTGAGGAATCATTCGCACCAGTTGCCAGAATTGAAGCCATCAGAATCTTCCTTGCCAATGCAGCCAGTCAGAACATGGTTGTATACCAAATGGATGTGAAGACTGCCTTTCTCAATGGACACTTAAAGGAAGTAGTATATGTAAGTCAACCAGAGGGGTTTGTTGATCCTGAACGCCCTAATCATGTCTATCGCTTGAAGAAGGCACTATATGGTCTTAAACAAGCACCCAGAGCATGGTATGATACACTGTCCAAATTTCTTCTAGCCAACCAATTCACCAAAGGTGTTGTCGATCCTACCTTGTTCACAAGAAAGTTGGGAGAGCATCGTCTCCACGTTCAGATCTATGTGGATGACATTATCTTCGCATCAGCCGATCCACTAGAATGTGATAGGTTTGCACAAGAAATGAGTACAGAATTCCAAATGTCCATGATGGGGCAAATGTCGTTCTTCTTGGGGCTTCAGATTTCTCAAAACCCACATGGTATCTTCATCAATCAATCCAAGTATGCCATTGAAATACTAAAGAAATTTGGATTCGAATCATGTGAATCTGTTGATACTCCAATGGTTGAGAGAACTAAGCTGGATGAGGATATTGAAGGAGCACTTGTCGACCAAACCAAATACCGAAGCATGATCGGATCATTGATGTATCTCACAGCCAGCAGACCTGATCTCTTATTTGCTGTCTGCATGTGTGCTCGTTATCAATCCAAACCTACTAAGAAGCACTTAGAAGCAGTCAAAAGAGTCTTCAGGTACCTTCAAGGAACAATTCACATGGGCCTTTGGTATCCTAAAGACACTGCAATGGCTCTCACAGCCTACTCTGATGCTGATCATGCGGGTTGTCAAGATACTCGACGAAGTACTTCTGGCGGTGCTCAGTTTCTAGGAGATAAGCTGGTTAGTTGGTCATCAAAGAAGCAAATGAGTACATCAATCTCCTCTACAGAAGCTGAATATATTGCCATGTCATCATGCTGTGCTCAAATTCTTTGGATGAGGTCTCAATTATCCGACTATGGCTTTAACTACAACAAAGTTCCGATGTACTGTGATAACAAGAGTGCCATTGCTCTTTGCTGCAACAACGTCCAGCATTCAAGATCAAAGCACATTGATATTCGACATCATTTCATCAGAGAACAAGTGGAAAAAGGAATTGTGGAACTCTACTTTGTAAGGACGGAATTTCAGCTGGCTGATATCTTCACAAAGGCACTTCCTAGAGAACGGTTTCAATTCATTCTCCCACGTCTTGGAATGAAGAGCATCACTCCTGAGTCACTCAAAAGTCTTCAGGAAGATAATGAGGAGTAACTGATTCACTTCACATATCCTTTTATATATTATATAAAACCCAGAAAAAAAAAATACAAAAATATAAAACCTATAAAAACCATAAAAATCTGAAAAACTCAAAAATACCAAAAAAATATATGTTTGCTAAAATTATGGTTTGCTATTACTTCAGATAGCAACCCGGTTTTCAAAATCCGTGTAAAAACACGTTATCATGTTTTCACTGTGTGCGGATTATCCGAAAAGTTGTACGCTTCAGTGCAGCCTTTCTAGTAAAAGAAGAGAAGTCTTCTTTTCCCAAAATCTCTTTCTTCTAAAAATTCTTCAAAAGAGATTTTGTGGTGTACAAGGTGGCCATTGGTCTTAAATTTTCTCGTATACGTTACCACTCACATTAATGGCTACTAAACGTTAAAATGGAAAAACGGGTCATTAATTGAGGGGGAGCGTATGTGCTCAAAATTTCTGTACCTTTAAAAACTTTGTGCACCAGCCACAGTAAAAACTCAAAAAGTGTCTCAAAATCAGTAAACGTTTAAAATTTTATCACATGTCTCTCCAAAGCTTTTTCGAAAATCATTTAAATCAATTGGGATCACAAAATCTCAAAAGATTTGAAATTTTATGATCAGGGGAGAGAATGTGATTTAGATATAAAAACTGATTTAAAAGTGATATTTTTGGACTCACAAAGAATGTTTGTGGACTTACGAGAACGCTCCCTTATGTGCTAAAATGTTAAAGATTTTGGATTTTAATCAAAGCACATATTAAGGGGGAGCAAGTGATTTAATGTGATGTTTTCTTAGCTCATTTTTTAATGCTGCAATTGTGAAACCCTTTTTCAGAAGTTGAGCTTTGAATTCATCATTTAAATGTGATGTTTTTGGACATATAAAGATGTTTTGGACTCAAAAGATCACTCCCTTATGTGCTAAAATTTTAAAAGATTTTGGAGCATGAACTAAGCACATAGTGAGGGGAAACAAGTGATTTAAAATGATGAATAAATGATCTCTTTTGCAAGCTCACCCGTATGTGCCAAAGTTTTTCAAAATTGATTCAATCAATGTGTACATATTGAGGGGGAGCAAGTGGCTAAGAGTCTTTCGCGGGTTTTTACAAATTCTAGTAAAAACCGTGAATTGCTTATGACTCAGAATTTGACTCATGAATTGACGAAACATGAAAAGTCGTGAATTGAAAAGACTAGTCCTGGCCGGGTAATAATTTCAAGCTGGTCTAACCAGTGATGTAAACGTGTCTCGAAGAGGACTGGTCAAAGTAGATAGTACCGTTTCGAGAAACTCTTCTTAGATATATACTTTGACGAGTCTAACTTCCTTTTTTAAGGAATGTTAACAACTTCAAGTTAGTTACTAGGGCTAGTTATCACCTAAAAACTGATAATGGGTCCCTTTAACTAAGCAACGTAGACGTGTCCCTCGGGTATATGTCTATTAAGAGCAGATCAATTCAAATAATTGCAACTCACCCCGACATGTGCAAATTTCTTTTTTCTATAAGCACATGTTAAGGGGGAACATTTGAAAAGTGATAAAACTCTCAAGGTGTTAACAAAAATGTGTTTCTTTATCATAAACACTTTGAGAGAATTTTCAATGATTTTGGTTATATGGCGAATGTGGAAAAATACCAAAAGACCGACCACTTTAATTTAATGCATGGAGTTATAAGGATGGTAAGGTTAGGTATATGTTCCCATGATCCACCAGAACCGGAGGGATCTTCCCAGGGACAATCCAATAGATAGATTAGAAGTCCTTAGGAATGATTGAAAAAAGGAGAAAAGTGAGAAAGGGAAGAGTGCCGACTGAGACTGAGCTAGGACTGGAACAAACCCAACAAGGTTCTAGTAAATGAAGTCTCGGTAAGCACTGAAGGGGTTGAAGAATTAAAAAGAAATGAAATGAGAAAGGGTGAAAAGAAATAGCCCTCCAATTATTCAACCTTAGGGCAGAAACCGGGTTCAATTCATATGCTACTGATTGTTACCAAGGTAACATCGGTATTGAAGATAAAGACGTCATGGACCCAGTGACGCACTGCACTAAACCTCCCAGCCACTCAAGTTCTCTTAAAAGAGCTTGTTTCATTCTCACGGGGAACCGGTGTAAACTATCGACTAGTCTCTTAGAGCTAGTTGATATTGAAACAGGAGACCCCTCCCTAGTCTCCGAATAGGATAACCAATGTGCACTTATCGAGTCTAGAGCCAAGAGATGCATCAAAAGATCTCATAGGAACACTTGATACTTCTACACTGGTTGTTCAACATTAAGGACACCAGATGTAATATTTTGAGTCCTACGCAGATCTTAGCAATCTGCCGAGAACACTTATGAGGGAATATACATAAGTATTTCCCAGTGATTGAGTGGAAACTCCTGCCAGGGTCAACATCAAACAGCCCTGACAGCAGGTCACTTCGGTAATCTCTTGTGGGTTACGCTTAGTGTGTACGGTGGTGTTCCAAAAGGTCTACAGTCGTGGGGTGATCTCCAGCGACTCACCTAATCGTTGGTGTACTTCGGTATGTCAGTGAAAGCCCTTTCGGGGGCATCCGATTAGGAACGGCCTTGGTAAGGATTAGAGAAAGTCTTCACACTATGCTGTTGACGATCTCGAAGTCCGAACTTGTAAGTGCCGGTATGTTTATTACTAACCAAGTTTTATGCAGCTCAACATACCAAACTTACCATGTTCACCACCATCACTCTAGTTCCACATGCTCATACCAACATCTAAAAGGAGACGTCAGAACTGTTCAACCGGGAAGATCTACTCAACAAAGATGTATGGGCATGTTGGAAAGGCGTAATCACACCAAAGACAAAGAAGTTGACGATTGATGCCGATTGCTGAAAAGATGCAGATTCATCATCTCATGCTTACACTTCAACATCGTAACTTAAGATATCATGATCAAAGAATGGGCTTCGACTATGCTTCCACAACTCTGATGCAGAAGATCATGATCCAGAAAAGTGTAAGCATGACATCACAAAGATAATCACAACATCACAAAGAGACACATACACTCAAAGATGACTTGAAGTTAATTATATGGATGAAGAGCGAAGAGCAGAGTCAAAAGATCATCATATACATCAAGGAAGTCATCTTGAGTCGTTCATTCATGAAGAATCAACGACTACGAGCTACAAAAGAATCTACAAAGATCTCAATGCAAGAATTCAAGAATCAAGATAAATCTACAAAAAGGGTGACCTCTCTTAGGGGGAGATTGTTAGGAATACGATTTTTGTATAAGAAAGATTCGGTCACCCCAAATATGATTAAGCATTGTTTAGCTCGTAGAAGTTACATTAGTTAGTAATACGTAGTTTAGAATTAGATTAGTTCGCGGAAGAAGGACGGGTCTTTACCCACTGTATACCTGATCCGCAGCCCAAGTGGCACGCCCAAGTGGCAAAACCCATGTATATAAACCCCTCTCCATCCTTGGAGAGGGTAAGCCTTCTCTCATAATTATATTTTCTTTTTTTTAGTTTTCTCTCAAGGCTTCATCTCTTTCTCTCTCTAACTTTTTCTCTCTACTTTTCTTTCTTCTTTTTCTTACTTGGATCGAACCATACCACAAGGTTAGTCGTGTTTGTGATGTTAACTAGTATCCTACAATACCCCTAGATACACCCTTTTGAGCCTATCCTTTTCGTTTCTTACCCATATTATTTCGATACACCTATACACCTTAGCCTACCGTGTAGTCTTAGTTTATGGTTGGGAAGTTGCCACTTGTTCTAGTTTGAGGTTCAAGTCAAGAGATTCAAGAATCACACCTACGTTGAAGACAAATCATTGAAGATCATGAGAAAACCCACTATTGTACATGTATTGTTCATCCCAAGTGGGGGGATATGTCTATTGTATTTTAAAAAATTTTGAATTTTCGTATGTAGATATGTTATCTTTGGTGTAACCTTGTATAGCACCGTAATAAGAGCTTTGAAGGAATTAGTATCGAAGAGGCCACTTTGGTCATATTTGAAGAATAAAGTTGTTGGTTCTTAATCGCCAACATGAAGACCAAGTGAGGTGCCCATCATGACATCCTCNTATTGTATTTTAAAAAATTTTGAATTTTCGTATGTAGATATGTTATCTTTGGTGTAACCTTGTATAGCACCGTAATAAGAGCTTTGAAGGAATTAGTATCGAAGAGGCCACTTTGGTCATATTTGAAGAATAAAGTTGTTGGTTCTTAATCGCCAACATGAAGACCAAGTGAGGTGCCCATCATGACATCCTCTTATGGCACACACTTGTTACATGATCCAATTCTTGCGTTTTGAAGCTTGGACTTTGGATGAACGGCAAGTGGTAGCAACTCGGTTATAGGCTAAGACTATTTGCTTTCTCTTTCATTTTACACCATTATTGTGCATCACATGTCTTATCCTACCCTTTAGTTGTGAATCATGCTTAAGTGAGGGATTTGAGCAGTCATTGGTGTCTTGCCCGGGGTTCCGGTCATGTACCATTGCCTTTGTCGCCTTTGCCGTAGTATGTTAGCAACAACGCTACACCCAAAAGCCTTATATGTATTCACCCAATATTGCCTTTAAGAATTGTTTCGACCTTAGCTCTAGTGGTAGAGATTTGTGTAACTGCCAAGCCTATGATAGAATACATTCTATGACTGTGCGTTGAGTGATCAACCCAAAATTAACACTTAGATTAGGAGAGAGATGTGAGTGTTTGTTCCAATTTTGTGAGGTGTTCGGCTTTGATATATTCTAGCATAGGGAGTTTTTAAATTCATATTCTCCAGTTTCTTGGGGGATATCTTTTTGAAAATTATTCTAATAAGGTCTACTTGACGGCAAGTAGAGTTCAAATGGGGGGATATTTGATAACATCAAATTTACCCATGATCTAAGTGTTAATTTCCCCCTAAAATGCTCATCTTTTCTATTTGTATGAAGAATATATACTCTTATTTCTTCCTATTTTGGTTTCAGGGTTGACAAAGGCAGAACTAAGCGGTGAAGCTTAAGAACCTCGGGTCGTAGTCCCAACGAGGGTTGAACTGATCTTAGTCGTTCAAAACCGTGAGTTATGTGATGTGAATGGGTTTAAAGAGATGTTTTGGGTTTAATTACTCTACTAAACGTTATTTAAAACTAAATGAAAAGTAAAACGTGAGTAAAGAAATTAAAATGAACGAGAAAAGAAAACATAAACGTAAAAAGAAATAAAAGAAAAAAATAAAATAAATAAAGATAAAGTAAATAAAAGAAATGAAAATAAAATAATAGTGTAAAATGTTTTTGTGGTTTTGGATTTAAATGACAAAAGAAAAGTGAAGTAAATGTTTGAAAGAAAATAAAACAAGTTAAAAGAAAATCGACTAAGTTAAAAGAAATTAAAGAAAATTCGGCAGAGTTTCGTTTAGGAATGAACCGAACGAAACTCCACTCGAAGAACGATGGAGAAAACAAAAGCCTAGCTCGGCTTGTAAAAGCAATAAGAAAAGAAGAGAAGAAGAAACAAGACACGACTCAAAATAAACTAAGACTAAAATAAAATTGACACAATAAAACCAAACTCGCTACACTAAAAAAAATAATACTCGCTACCTATTTAAAAAACTCAAACTCGCTATACTACTTGACTTCCTAAACTCGCTAAGCTAATAGTTGACTTTTTCACTCTTATACTCGCTAGCTCATTTGTTGAATTACCTAAACTCGCTATCTGCTTTTTTAACCAAACTCGCTATTTATTTCTTAATGTCAAACTCGCTATCTAGTTTTCTTTTTGCCAAACTCGCTACGTATTTCTTCCAAACTCGCTAGACAATAGTTTGACTTTCATACTCGCTATGTTTAATAAAACTAAACTCGCTATGCATAAAAAATTTGATACTCGCTATTAAACCCTAAAATGAAACCCATACTCGCTATTAAACCCTAAGTTACCTACTGGACTTAAAAACAGTTAACGTGACTCAAAAATTTTATAAAAGGTAAATGAAACTTGTAAAAACTTAATACATAAAACGTTAAGACACTAAAATAAGCTTAGAAATAAGCAAATAAGCCACGGCTTCTTTTGTAAGCCCTAACCCATAAGCTTTTTATGAAACTTAAATGAAAACCATGCAAAGGTGACAAGAAAATTAATAAAAACTTGTAAAGATTAAGAAAGAACTTGTAAAGATTAAGACAATAAAATGACAATAAGTAAATCAAGACTTGAAAATTAAATTGACATGAATTTAAATGACAAGTAAATTAAATTGACATAACATTAAAATGACATAATGAAAAACTAAAAATGAAGACTACAAAATGAAGACTAGCTTCAAAATGAAGCTTAAGGTGGGTATTTAAGGTTTCCATGGTGGAATCCTTTTACATCAAGCCCCCTTAACTCTATTTGTTTATGAAATGACACATAAACTTCTATTACACTACTAAACGACTTCTAAAAAGTAAACTTAAGTCCTTGTAATCTTGAGGAATATGTTAACGAGTCTTCATAAAGTCTTCAATGATATAAAAGTGACCACTTGCTCGAGTTTGGGAAGCTTATACATGATAATCATCTTTAATCTTCGATTAAGTATCTCTTTCATATTCACGAGCTTTTAAGTAATGAAAACATCGTCACGGGCTTTACTTGAGTAAATATCATCTTTGACTCGGCTTCTTGACTCTTTTCCAAATCTCGTGCTCTTTTAGGGCTTTTTGGTTGGTTTTCATGCCATTTATGCAATATCCTTTCCTGCACAGTCACAAACACAAAAACACTATATCTTTGGCGTTTCACGTTAGTTTTTGGTCTTATACACACTTAAACTAAGGTCAAAAATATGTGTAAAATAACACACATCAAGGGTAAAGATGAGTAAAAGAACGAACATACGCGGAAATGGAAGGACTTAAGAGCAAATATGTGGAAATTATGGATTCTGCACTCACTACGGCGTAGAGGTTCATCTACCTACGCCGTAGCAAGACTTTATGAAGATTACGGCGTAAAGGTTCATCTACCTACGCCGTAAGAAGGAATTTATGAAGACTACGGCGTAGCCTATATTACGGCTACGGCGTAGAGGTCCACTAAAGGGCTCTACGGAGTAAGCAACTCTCCATCTACGACGTAAGCCCCAATTTGAGGCAGTGAAGAACTAACGAGGCCAAGGAAGAAGTTACGGCGTAGCAACCCTAGCAACTACGCCGTAGCAAGTATCTTATCAAGACATTACGCCTCTTGGTGTTAGCCTAGTTATGAAATTATTACTGTTATGATTTAGTTTTCTACGCATCTATTGCCTATTGTTTGAATACTTTCATGGCGAGTTTTGGGACACTCTAGTTCCTGTAGTGTTTAGCATTGGTTGTTCCCTAGAGACTTGTGGAATTAACCTTAGGAAGCAAGTCGCTAGGGATGTGACTTGGTGATTGCAATATCACCATACACGTGCGAAATAACCCTAGGACCACCTACCGATGCTATACGCTTAACGGAGTTAGAGGGGTGTAAGATCTGACCATGCCGCATCCATTAGACTTGTCCATGTTAGTAGAGGCACTTAATGACTCTTACATTTTCGTACCGATGAACCCAAGGCTTTACAATAGTTTTCGATAGGACAAGGTGTAAGATAGACGTAGGTGATTTAACCCACTGATCCGAAATGAATTAAATCCCCAGACGATATGATAGGATGCACTTATAGGAAACTAATCATAATGATAACAAGAGTAGTAATTAGGTTAGCACTATTTCTCTCTATTAATCTTTCTTCTATTTATTTACTTGTCTTGTTATTTACTTTTATTAATTAATCTTTCAACTCAAAAACCCCTTTTAAACGTGACACGAAACTTAGATAATTTCCATACACTTAGCTCTTGGGACGACCTTGGCTTTACCATCAAGCTATACCTCATACGATCGGGTATATTGCCCGTTAGTGCATTAAGGTAGACCTTAGGTAAACGAGACTATTATAAATATTAAAACCTGGTCAGTAAAACCTGCATCAACCATCTTTCAAGATACTTGATTAGTATTACTTAATTCTCATTCCTAAGTGAATTATGCAAAATAATCACATAACATAGCAAAGAAGAATATCTAAGTCTATAAGTAGTACAAAAAGAATTTATCAACTTAGTGCACAAGATCTAACAAAAGTCCTATTGTGCATAAACAAGAAATTGACAAACAATCAAATGAAAATCATGGCAAGATTGTCATTTATGTATCACAAATAACAAGTGCAATTACAACTTACATTAAGCAAACAACATGTATGCAAACAACCAAAATAAGTAGTCATATAGCATAGCAAAAAAAAGAAAGAAAAAGATACCTTTTGTCACTTTGCGTTTAAATATGAAAATGTGTATCAAGCTTGATTAGTTTCCTTTATATATATACATATCACAAAATTCTTTAGTTTCAAAAGAAATTATATCAATGTTCAAAGGATACTAATTTAAATTGCCCGATTCAAAAGTTTGAGTTTTTATGTCAAAACGAAACTTAATATTTTGGACATACTGTAGTATTTGGTTTATTCTACTCAATTAAAATTAGATTTAGGCCATAAGATTATTTTTAAATAAAGTAGACTCAATTCCCTTTAAATTGATAGGTGGCGCGACTCCTACGGACTTACGGTTAATTAGTTATGAATTTTTGAAGTTGGCCAAAAACTGCATACTGTGCAGACCAAGGATCCTTTCTCCAAACGGGACGGAACCCTTTATTTGGTTCCGTGTGATCCGTGGTCTACTGAAAAAAATGTATTTTCGCATAGCAAAAATGTGTAGGACTTACTAGATTTAATAGTAAACGTATAATACACATATTTAAACAACATTTTTACTTATGTAACTTATCTAAACATTTACGGAGATGATTTTTCAAACAAATTTGTAGTTATCCCAAACACTTCTTTCAAAACCGTATTTTTCGTAAATTTGCTCTAAACACATAATTTGACACTTACAAATTCTTTTAAGAAATCTCTTCTTTTATTTTTCAAGGACATCTTCAAGCTTGTATACAAAGTAACATTTAACAACAAAATTTCTAAGTATACTTATCGAAACATTTTTCATATTATATTCCGCTTCAATGGTAATTTGATACATGGATCGTACTCCATTTTAAAAAACCATTTGTTTTGAAAATAAGAGCTACGAGGCTCTGGTACCAATTGTGAAAAACGTAGAGGGGGTGAATACGTTACCGTATAAAAACTTTAACACTTGTTGTATCAAATATTCAATTTTAGCTTGTTCTAATATGAAAGATGTTACTTGTAGTTTGTGACTAGTATAAACTTAAAAGATCTTATCACACAAGTATAATCAACAAGTCACAACACAAGCAATCACATAATGCAAACATTAAAGTAAAGCAATAAGTAAAAGAAAGCGCAAACCGAACACGATGATTTATAGTGGTTCGGTCACGAATCTCCTCTCCGCCCTACTCCACTCCCCCAGTACCCAACTCGAGAGTTACTTCACTAGATCAACAAGCTCCCTTCTCGGCGGAGAAAACCTTACAAACTTTGCTTACACTTTATCCGGTACAAAGCTAAATACCGGGTTCTAGTTCGAGGTAGAACCATCCTAACGTCGCCTATACAATATTTCCGACACTAAGCTAGATGTCGAGTTCTTTTACAAGGGTACAACCACTCCCGTTATGTTTTGTGGCCCAACATAAAAACCTTGTGTTTTATGGCACAAACACATAAACCATCTAATCTGGTTTGGTGAATATATTGTGATGTTACAACGATGATCCAAGACATACATGTCTTGTGGATATGAATGCCTAATCTAAATGATCTTCTTGAATAAGAAGTCTTCAATATATGAGGATGACAAGTGCCCTTGAATCTTCATATGTTGATATGCTTTGGTGGATGATGATGGCAAGATCTCCAATCTTTCTTTGGTGGATCAAGATGTATGATATACTTACAACAAAGATGAATGTTAGAAGCATTATGATCATGTGATGATGAGGGTGATGAATGTATGTTATTACATTGTTACCTAATGATCTAAATGTGTGTAAAATGATGGTGTGAATGTATGTTCAAGTTGTTGGAAAACAATTAAACTTGGTTTGCTATTTATAGGCAAAAAGTCCAAAGGTGATGATGCAAGTAGTGATGTAACAAGAAAAATCTTACAACATCTTTGCAAATCTTTCCAAGATATACTATGTGATCTTTCAAGATTTAGATGACACTATGCATGAGGTAATAAGACCATTTTATTTTTCTTTATTGTTTCATGAAAGTTAATTAAAAATGTAACTAGTTAATAAAATGTCTAGTTAACTTTTGTAAGAATAAAATGTCTAGTTAGGTGCTTGTCAAAATAAAATATATTTTGTCAAGTGTAAGTAAACTTTAGTACTTGTATAAAAATTATAATTAGTTTACTTGTACAAATAAAAGTGTATATTTGTTAGTAGACATTTTACGAAAGATGTATTTGTATAAATACTTGTGAATGCAAAATGTAAAATAAGGTTCGAAATAGAATGGTTAACCTATTAAAATACTTGATGACTATAAACGTATTTTAAACATTCTAAATGATTTGTTAAGGGGTTTGATCATAGTGCCACATAACAAACATGTACGAACCTGTGTTGTAGCATACGAGGACTTGAAACGTTGAGAGATGTTGAATGTAAGTTGAGACAAAATATGACTACGAGTAACTTGTACATTTTACGTTATGTATCAAGTTATATGTTTGTCATCAATCAAAACAAACGAGACTGTATAGATTAAATATCGTAATATTTGCACTAACATCTTGTTAAAGTGGCATTTATAGGGGAAACTAGCCGTTAGAGGATATTGTAACGGAAACTAGCCGTTAACCATTTTATTCAGATTCAAACTAGCCGTTAAGCATTTTAACAGTACAACGTATTAAAAACGATACGGAAAAAGTTACAAACGATACTAAATCATACAACACGGTTAACCATAAACTAGCCATGTGGGGTGGTTTCTCAAACCTCCTACACATGAACGTATTGGAAGCTTCTCCCACCATAACGTTGCTGATAAATGGTCTTTGCAGTGGCGAGACAATCATTGGCATTAACCTTCATGTTCATAAACACCTCCCTGTAACTAGCGTTGAATCTTTTACATTCCGAGTTAAGTGACCTCCATTTACCAACAAGCATATGTTTGGTACGATTGTCACCCACATTTTGGTTGTTGAACTTGTCTACAACCAGATTCCAAAATGAGGGATCATTGTAGACGTCTTGGTAAGCTTCAATCCAAACTTCAGCCAGCAATTTTTCTTCTTCTTTTCACCAACGAGTACTCATCTCATATGTTTGAAGTATGAAAGAATTTTGTAAAATGGATAGATATAGCAGTGTGTGAAAAAAGAGTGTGTTCTCATACGTTATTTATAGCATTGTGTCAAATTCAAATATAAGCAGGCGGGTTAAATTCAAATTCAAGCTTAAACGGGCGAGATATATTTAAAATTCAAATACAAATTTAAATTAAACGGTACAACATACGGAAAAAGATAAACACGATACGAAAATAAATAAACACGATATGGAAATAAATAAACCCGATACGGGAAACAAATCACACAACACCATTAAGCATTTCAACGATTCAATTTGGGGCTGTTTCTCAAAACCTCCCACACGTGATGTAGCAACCCACTAACTTCCCCACTAGATTCCCATAGGTTAGCTAAGCCCTACTAACATAACTTAGGCCCCTACTAAGCATTATCTAGGTTAGCTATGCCTATATCATTTTCTCGAGTAAATTTTTTGCTTTATTATATCTCTATAGTCTATATGACCTTTAGACATGCTCACGTATCCACCTATGCCCAACACCACTATGTTTACATCATGTAAACATCCCAGTTTGTCAAGTCTATGTTATAAACATATTCTCACTAAGTAATCTATCACTCTAGTATACTATATCTATCAGAAACCCTAATAAAACCCTAATTGCACCTTATGTGTTTACGGTTATCTCTAAAACCCTAATTGCTTATCTAAACTAGTTTGAAAGTGTTCAAGGCTTAGGTATAAGTTACATTAGCAACTTTAGGATATCTTAGACTTCCTAGACCCTAGTACAACTCCCTAGAACTTAGGTACAAGTCCCTTAAGCACAAAACCCTAAATAGGTCATAAAGTCCCGAAACTAGGTCTAAACTATCCTAAATCTTTAGTATAAGCTACCACCACTTAGTATAAGCTTCCTAGGACTTAACCTTAGTCACTAAACACTCATAGGACCCTAATATAGGCACTAAACCCTAAGCTAAACCCTAATCTCTTACTAAGCAATATTAGGTCTAAACTAAACCTAAACTAGTACAAACCTAAACTTAAGCACCTAAACCAAGCACCCTAGCACCTTAGCTACCCTAAGCACCCAACCTAGCACCTCCCTAAGTAGCTTACAAGTGGGTGGATCACCTACTTGTCACTACCTCTAGGCCGCAGCTTCACCACCACCACAAACACTCTACGCTGCCCTAGCTACCCTAGCCTACCACCATAGCCTTCATTAGTCACATATAGCTGCCCTTAGTCACCTCCCCCCCCCATTTCAAATCACACCTTCACTTCTTTCCACCTTTAATATTCTGTAAGTAGTAGTAGTACTTGACCCATAGAAGCCTTAGAAGTTGAGTAGCTAAGCCCTAGACCCTTGTCGAGTTCCATTTCTAGCCGAGAAAACCCTAAACCCTCGTTAGGACCTCCCACGACCAAGTAAGCTTAAACTTTGATCCTATTAGCCTTAGTACTGACCTAGGATAGTTATGATATGCCTTAGATCACCTAGGAACCTAAGCTAGAGCCTTGATCATTTTCTTTTACAAGTTTTCATTTTGAAACCCTAATTCTAGTCGAATTCATGTTTATATGCTAAAATGCCTTATCTTATGCTATAAGCTAGTTTAGATAACTTAGTTAATCATATATTAGTTAAACATAAGCTAGGAAACTCTTTTGTTTCATAAAAATATGATTTGCATGAAAAAAAAGGACTAGTTTTGCAAATGTTTTCATGCATAAGGGTATATATTGTAATTTTCTGAAAATATTAAGTCTAGAGACTCTTTTTGAAATTTCTTAGAAGTACTAAGTATAAGGACCCTTTTTGCAAAGTTCTAAAACCTAAGGATAAAAAGTAATATAGTTATAAACTTATAAGGACTAGTTTTGTAAATGTTATTAAGTTAAGGGTATAAAAGGTAAATATTGAAAACTAATATAGTCTAAGGACCATTTCTGTCATTTCTCTAAAATATATAAGTATAGGGACTAAATGTGTAAACTTGAAGGGTATAAATGGACTATTTGCATATAATTATAAAACCTATTTTTATTTAACAACATAACACAATACTAGGGAGCTTCATGTGAGAGGTTTCATTTGGGTATTCGTTTTGATGAGTTTGCTGGGTTTATGATTTAAAGTGCCCTGGCTCCTCAAACGTTTACTACATGACCTCTGGATTATGATGGCCCTAACGGTGTTATATTATATCTAAAATCTAATAATAACATGATACAATACTAGGGAGCTTCATGTGAGGGGTATATACTTCTGAATTATGATGGCCCGAACGGTGTTATGTTAAACAACATAATACAATACTAGGGAGCTTCATGTGAGGGGTATATATTTCTGAATTATGATGGCCCGAGCGGTGTTATGTTATATCTAAATCTAGAAACCCTAAGAGTGGTTATTCGAGAAAACCTAAACTAGGACTTGACATACACACACCTACACTACGCCCAGGATACGTAAGTAAGCTGTCTAAACCTCTATCCTACTTACCTTAGACCCAGGTGAGTTTTCATAGCCTCACTTTTAAATGCTTTACAACCCTGTGAGGGGGATACATGCTTTAAACCGAATACAAGTCTTTTTCTTTGGTTATTGCACGAGTGTTACTTTCTGCCACCATTACATAACTAAAATTCATGAACCATAATCACTTGTGAGTGAACGTGAATATAGTTGATAGATCTATTAGAGTTTGACAACTTCCGTTGGTTTGCCCCATCCGGGTACCAATAAGTACTATATTTGAAAACTCCATAAAGGATTAACTTTGGCAAGTTATCCTTTCTGTCCCATCATGGTTTGGTCTGCAGTGCCCCATGATCTNCATTACATAACTAAAATTCATGAACCATAATCACTTGTGAGTGAACGTGAATATAGTTGATAGATCTATTAGAGTTTGACAACTTCCGTTGGTTTGCCCCATCCGGGTACCAATAAGTACTATATTTGAAAACTCCATAAAGGATTAACTTTGGCAAGTTATCCTTTCTGTCCCATCATGGTTTGGTCTGCAGTGCCCCATGATCTAGACCTGTTAATGTACGGTCTCATGAGCTTAGTGCAATAATTCTCTTTCTTAAACTTTTTCCACACCCAGGGTTTAAGCTGAACCTTGTGGAACTTGTATTCACCCCATATCTACTTAAACCTATGACTCTCACTCAACCTTAGTGTTGACTTTTAAGCATGTTATCCTTGGTATATGAGCCCTTTAGGAACCCTGGCACGATGTGGCACTGGACATGAGGACGTCCAGATTAGTTATCATTCACCTTCTTTTGCTTTTAAAACGTATCTTAGGGACCTCTCTTTTGGTAAAAGTACATCTTTTACTGTAAAAACTCTGATGAATAAATGAATGATAACTCTTTTTTCAAAAACGTCTCTTTTCGAGTCGTTTTCTATTATCATGTATTTGTATCCATGAAGTAATACCCCAGATCAAATTCCGCTGTGATCTATGAAAAATGGGGGTGTTACACGTGACCGTATTGGAAGCTTCTCCCATCATAGCGTTGCTGAAAAATGGTCTTTGCATTATTGAGACGATCACTGTCAGAGACCCCGATTGGAAGCTGCAACTGATTGTAAATAATGTTGAATTTTTTACATTCGCAGCTGAGTCTTATCCATTTACCCGTGACCATATTTTTGTTACGAACCACACCGTCAGATTGATTGTTGAACCTTTCTACAACCTTGTTCCAAAAAGAGTTTTCATTGTAGTTGGTTGAGTCTTCGGAAACTGCAATCCAAAATTCAGCTAGCAAGTGTTCTTCTTCTATTGACCAACGATTATTCATTGTAAAATGGTTTAGAAGTGTGTGAAGAATAGTATGTTATGGTATGTTATTTATAGGGGATTATAGAAATTTGAAATTTGAAAATTGAAAATTCAAATTCAAAACTGAGCGGGAACTTTTCAAAAATCAAATTTCAAAAAACAAGCGGGATAAATTCAAAATTGAAAAATGGAGCGAGATAAATTCAAAATTCAAAACGGAGCGGGATAAGTTGTGTTTTATAAATGTTATTTTAGTTATTAAATGAAATATTAGTTTTAGTTTAGGGTTGAATTTGAAAACATTTGATTTAAAGTTGAGTTAATGTGAGTTAAGGTTGAGTGATGATTGTGGGTGTTTTTTTTTGAGTTAAGGTGAAAAGGTTAAAACTGATGTGGCGATGACGTGGCAGTGTGTTAAAGTTTAACATGTATTACCATTACTACTGCTCTAATACCACCAAAATTTTTCAAGAGAATCGTACCTCGAACTAGTAATCCCCTGTTACTGAAACCGCAATTATTGGTGATCAATCTCGTGCCACAATATGAGACGAAGGCGAAGTCAGTTGGAACTATTGAGATTAATGGAGAATTGGAGACAGATTAATAGTGAGCCAAAAAAAGGCGGGAAATGCCCAAATGGATACGACGTCGTACTTGATGGTAAATTATATATTTGGTATCGCATTTTGTTTGATGTTTTTACAAAGTATTTAGTTACCAAAAATGTATTGACGATAAATATGATACAAACAATCGTTCAACCAATACAATACGTATTATTTTACATTTAAAACAAAATAATAAACTACCAGCCATCAGCCCTGGTATGTGCTATTTTACACATACTTTTGACCTTAGTTTAAGTGTAGAAAAGACCAAAAACTAACGTTAAACGCCAAAGATATAGTGTTTTTGTGTTTGTGACTGTGCAGGAAAGGATATTGCATAAATGGCCTGAAAACCAACCAAAAAGCCCTAAACGAGCACGAGATTTGGAAAAGAGTTTGAAATTGAAGTTAACGATGAAATTTACTCAAGGAAAGCCCGTGATGTGGAAGTTATTTCTTAAAGGCTCGAGAAAACGAAAGAGATGCTTAATCGAAGTTCAAAGCTAATTATCACAATAAGCTTCACAAATTCGAGCAAGAGATCACTTTTTACATCTTTGAAGACCTTTGGAAGAAACGTCAACACACTACCTCGAGTTACAAGGACTATAGTTTAATTTTCATAACGTTTAGTAGTGTTGTATGAAAGTTTATGTGTTACTTTCATGAACAATTAGAGTAAAGGGGGCTAGATGTAAAAAGGACTCCACCTTGGATCCTTTATATACCACCCTTAGCTTCATTTAGAAGCTAGCTTTAAGTCTTAATTTTCTAGTCTTTAATTTAATTTTAATTTTATGTCATTTATTTTTCTTGTCATTTATTTTAATGTAAGTTTTATTTTAATGCACTTTTAATTTTCATGTCTTAATTTACTTATTGTCATTTAATCTTTATTGTCTTAATCTTTACAAGTTCTTTCTTAATCTTTACAAGCTTTTATAAATTTTCTTGTCACCTTTGCATGGTTTTTATTTGAGTCGCATAAAAAAGCTTATGGGTTAGGGCTTGCAAAACAAGTCGTGGCTTATTTGCTTATTTTTAAGCTTATTTAGTGTTTTAAAAGTGTTTTTCATTAAGCTTGATTTAGATTTAATTGGTGTTAAATTTTTGTCACGTAAAAATAAGTTCAAGTACCTCTACATTAGGGTTTAGCGAGTTTGGTGTATTGAGTTTTGTTTTAGCGAGTATTGTTTTGTTTTAGCGAGTATGAATTTTTCCATAGCGAGTATGCTATTTGAGCTAGCGAGTATGATGCTTGGCTAGAGTATCCTTGCGAGTATGGCTTTGTAGTCCAGCGAGTATGGGTCAAATTCTATAGCGAGTATCATTTTTTGAAAACTTAGCGAGTATCACTTTTTCTTGGTAGCGAGTATTGTCATTTTTTTTGTTAGCGAGTTTGTGTAAAAAATTTGTAGCGAGTATGAACTTTTTAATTCTAGCGAGTATTGAATTCTAAAGTCTAGCGAGTATTGAATTCTAAAGTCTAGCGAGTATTGTTGTCTAAGAGTCATAGCGAGTATGGGCTTTTTGAAACTAGCGAGTATCATTTTATTTTATTAGCGAGTTTGAAAGTTTTTCCTAGCGAGTTTCATTTTTATTTTATAGCAAGTTTGTAGTTTCATGCGAGTATGGTCTTGGTGTCTTAAGTCTTTGAGTCGTGTTGAGTCGAGTCTTATTTTCTTCTCTTCATTTCTTACTTCTTTCACAAGTCTAGTTAGACTTTCTTTTCACCTCATCGTTCTTCGAGTGAGGTTTTCTTTATTTCATTTTCTAAACGTTACTCCGTCGAATTTTCTTTAAAATCCTTTAACTTAGTTTATTTCTTTTCGTCTTATTTTCTTTTCTTTCTAAAGCTTTACACTTTTCTTTTCATTTATTAAATTTAAAATACCAAAAACATTTTACATTCTCATTTTATTTTTCTTTCTTTCTTTCTTTCTTTTATTTCTATTGTCGTTTATGTTTTCCTTTCTCGTTTATGTTAGCTTCTTTAATAAAGTTTAGTAGCGTAATCAAAACACAAATCATCTTTAAACCTATTCACATCACATAACTCACGGTTTTGAACGACGAGATCCATTTCAACCCTCGTTGGGACTACGACCCGTGGTTTACAAGCTTCACCGCTTGGTTTACCTACATCAAGCCCAAAATCAAGTACTACTATAATTTAATAAAGTTTATGTTTGTTTTACTACGTTCATTATGTTTGATTGTTTATGTTCAGTTTAGGGTCCTAGTAGACGAACAAGAACAACTTATTTTCTTTATAAATGAACATAAACAAAAAAATTTGTCTGTTTAAGCGTTTGTGCCCGTTACTTGTCCGCTCGAACCAAATGAACAAAGCTCCATTCATAATAGGACTAAGTCTAAATATACACAACATACTTTCTCAAAAGGATCGAAATACGTAACATACTAAATCTATTACTTGTATCGCTAAGAAACTTTCAAATTTTGCACAATATACGCAATGTTGACCGATTTTTTACTTGTTTGACCGGTTTGTAGGTTAATACTTAAAAAAACATATAAAAAAAAAAAAAAAAAAAAAAAAAAAGTTTTCGAAAAAATGTTTTTGAATTTTAAAATTCCAAAAAAACATATTTTCGGAAAAAAAAATTTTAAAATTCGAAAAAAAATTCTAATAATTTTTAAAAAATATTTTTTAGAAAAAAATTTAAAAAAAAAATTCTAAAAAATATTTTATAAAAAAAATCAAATAAAATTTTTTTTCGAATAAATTTTTTTAGAAAAATATTTGAATAAATTTTTTTTTTTTTTTTTTTAAATTTTAAAAAAAATTTTTTTTTTTAAAAGATTTTCGAAAAGAATTTTATTTTTTTGAAAAAAATTGAAACAAAAAGGTTTTATAAAAACAGACCAAATGTGAAAGTCAACCCAAACCACAAAGACCATTATTGTAACTTTTATAACTGAAAAAAAGTTAAAGGATGACCGGTGAAAACAGACGCAAACCACAGGGACCAATAATGTATGTTTTTTTAAGTATTAACCTACAAACCGGTCAAACAGGTAAAAAATGGGTCAACATTACGTATATTGTGCAAAATTTGAAAGTTTCTTAGCGATACAAGTAATAAATTTAGTATGTTACGTATTTCGATTCTTTTGAGAAAGTATGTTGCGTATCTTTAGACTTGGTACTTCATAATCTTCTGATTTTTTACGGTCCTATTTCACTTAGCTCAGGAAGAGAATGCCAAAAGTTGTGAACCCTGAGCCAACGAACGTGATAAAGCGAGGTGAATCATGCGAAAAGATTGATTTTGCCAATAGAAATATTTGCTTAATCCATTATTATATGTGTTTGCATGAAAATAGAAAGTTTTATTATGGTTTTGTCTTTAGAGTACAACGTGTCTTTATCTCCAAAAAAAAGACCTTTATGCAAAAAGTACTCTAAATTTTAAATTTTTGTGTTAAGTTGATATTTTTATTTTTTCACAAGTTTTATAACTTAAATAGTTTAATGTTAATAAGTAGTATGACTAGTATCGTAACGTGTCGTGCTCGCAAAACCAAAACACAAGTAATCCCCTACTGCTGTCCAACAAAATCCAAAACTAACAAAATAAACCTTTCAGCACAAGCATTCAACAAGTAAACGTAGCTCACACATGAAACTTGCACTCTTAACAATGAACACCATTTGTTTCATTGTCCAATCACCACACAAACACAACATTTAAATTTTAACCATCAAAAAGTGATGCCCAAGCACTAAATTACTTAAACATTGACAGCTGAATATCAAACAGAAAAGAAGAAAAACTGATATGAAACCAAACTTGAGAACCAACAACATTCCTAGACAATCGTAGCTCAAGCATTTCTAAATATCATTGACAATTACCAGAAGTCTTGAGTATTGATGAAACTATAAATATCAAGCAAACAACATCATTTCCATAAGGAAGATGTTACCAGATAAAAATCTAAACAAGACCTCTCCAAAAAATTTAAAACTCCCATAAAGCCATAATTAACAAAAACTTTAAGTTGAAAACCTAGATAGATATGGAGCTCGTAGCAGCAGCAACATCCTGTGTCTCTTAGCCATGGAGAATCTAGTAACGGCCAACACCCCAGACTCTTACAACTCCATCTGTGTATCCACTGAAAAGTGTGCTTCCATCCGCACTCCAGCACAAACTTGTACAGTAAATAACCTAAAAAAACAAAATAACCAACAAAAACACAAATGAGAACACATAAGATGGTATGTCTAACTTTCAGGGAATGTTTTTTTAAGCGGTTTATCAAAAGAGACAAGATAGTATATAACTTTCAGGGAACACTATTTTTTTGGCGATTCTGCTTAAGCAGAAAAGTACTATATCCACTAACTGCCTTTCTGCTTTAAAAAAAAAAAAAACAAAAAAGCAGTTTTTATAACTCTCATAGTTAAAATGACTATTTACTCTCATATTTAACCTAAAACCTTTTATAAATGAACTTTATAGAAAATTTATATTAAAATTAATATTTTTACAATTATATTAAGTTTTTATGAAATAAGCAANAAAAAAAAAAAAAAAAAAAAAAAAAAAAAAAAAAAAAAAAAAGCAACCCCAAACACCAACTTAACTTCCTGGAAGTCAAATAAGCTAATGATTATAACAGCAAAATCGCCAAAATGCCAACTATTCTATTGATCTACCCACATACAAAATGGGAACAATGGTTTAAACATGTATAACAAGTAACAACTATCAATGTCTTTCATGACAAACACATGTACTTAGGTAAACTTAGCAGCGTCTGAGAACTAAGTTAAAATTTACAAAACAAACAAAATATGCCAAACAATACAACACATATTTCATATCTAAAATTTATAAAACTGGGTATATAATCATCATATGCACTACTTAACAATGACATTCAGATGCACACAACATAAAAAACATTTAATAGTTTGAACACAATATGACCAATAAATCCCGGTTGTCTCAAAACATATGACCATGCTAACACAAATTTATTATACTTAATTACTTATATATTTGGCCATTAAACTACGTACTATTGATCACAACAATTAATCATAATGCTTTCAACAGCATAACATACAAATACAAAACCGTATAAAAACAAAATAACAAACAACAAAAACTCTAAATCCAAACAGCTACTTTTTAATACAAAGGCACAGCATATCACACATAATATCATCAACAAAGAGACCTACCAATATCACACAATTCAAAATGGTGTTCAAATGCACAACAACAAATAGCAGCCTCATTTAGTTGAGATGACCCTTCATGATATAAAAAAGAGAACACTAACCAAAACACAAAAACACAAATGGACAAAAGCAACTTTAAATCCAAACATCAATTACAAAAACTAAAACACATCAAACTCAATCGCCATACCATGAAGGCATGAACTACACAATTAGCATTCATATGCAAACAAATATAAGAACAATTACAGAACAGTAGCATTATAATGCACAAAATATGTATTTGACTCACTTAATTATTCAAACACGAGTCCTTTGACCCCTAATAACCAATAAATCAAAAAAATTACCCAAACTTTTTTACCAGACTTACGCGACTTTGAATCACCAAAAAATATTTTACACTAACGATTAAAAAAGCAAAAATATCACAATATCAAATTTACACCTCTCTAAATATACCGTACAAATCATTAAATAAACCAACGCACAGTGAAATTCAAATGCAAACAGCACAATCTACCAACAAAATAACCAATAAATCAGACAATTAACCTAAAACGCTCAAACCATACTGTTATACATTCAAATCAGCATATCCATTTATAACCATGGTAACAATCGCAACAGACTATACAAGTGACTTACTAAACTTCATCCTCCAACTTCTAGAATCATGTTCAGAAATCTTTCCAAATAAACATATCATATATACAGCATTTCAAGTGCAAACAGCATATGAAAACAAAGATTAACAAATATGCAACAACTAACATAAAATCTGGGTGCCACCTAAATTTCCGTATGTGATTAATTTGATCCTATATAACCGACAAATCAGAATCAATAATAATGCAAACCTCAACCTCTCTAAACAAGTAGCATTCGATAATATGACTACACAATACGAACACATACACAATGCTAAAACAAAACGAATAATTCATAAAGTGTATATTCGCAAATTGCTAAACTAATTTTCCAACCATTCATACAATGCATAACACAATATCATTCACATTTAAACAACTTATACCAATATCAAATATAATCAATAATAAAATGCAAAATAGACCTTAGTTTTGCCAGCATTGGTCTGAGTAGCAGACCCATCGACAGCCATTTCACTCTCCATCTTCAAATCAACCTTCAAATCAACAACAATACTCTTGCTCTCCAAATCCCAAATCTTAATGCTCGACTCAGTCGCCGCGCAAAGCCAATACCTATTAGGACTAAAGCACAAACCATGAATAATCGAACCCGATTCCAAGGAATACAATCTCTTCCCTTCAGCCAAATCCCACAACAAAATATTCCCATCTTTGCCACCACTGGCACACAAACTGCCATCGGGCGAAACAGCAACAGTGTTAACATAGCCACCATGGCCCGCCAAACTGGCCCTAAGCTTACAGTTGCTCAAATTCCAAATCTTAACAGTCTTATCCCATGAACCACTAACAATAGTGGGCTGCAATGTATTTGGGCTAAAACGAACAGAACTCACCCAATCATGATGCCCATCACCTTCACCTTGAATAGTGTACTTACACTCACCCAATGTATTCCACAGCTTAATGGTTTTGTCCCTAGACGCTGAAACAATTTGTCGGTTATCAATCGAGAAAGCAACCGACAACACGTCTTTGGAATGCCCGACAAAGCGACGGGCAGTAGTTCCATTGTTCAAGTCCCAAAGACGAAGCTCACCATCCCATGATCCAGACAAAGCAAACTGCCCATCAGATGAAAGAACAACATCCTGAACGAAATGAGAGTGACCCGTCAAACGTCTGTGGGCCACACCGTATGTTCTGTCTTCTTTTGTCAGTTTCCACACGATGAGTGATTTGTCTCGTGATGACGTCACGATGGTGTCTGAGTTGTCGATTGGGCACGCGATTGCGGTGACCCAGTCGGTGTGGGCCCTCATTGTGCCACGTAAGACAAGTGAGTCTGCCATGGTTATGGTTTTGGTTGGTAGCTGTGAAAATGGAAAATGGAAGTGAAGGAGGTGGAACCCTAGAAGATGAAAATGGAGAGGATTTTATACGTGGGTTTTTAGGGTTTTGATGTGGGCTTATGGTGTTTTGGGCTTTGGTTGAATAAATGCTTTAGCAAAAATTAATAGAGTACTTGTTTGATTCATCATTCATGGATCATTTGATAGTATGATGTTTTAGCGTGGAACTAGTTTTGGATCCCCTGCTTGTGCAGGGTTTTGGGTTAAAATTTTGTTAGTTTAATTTTCTCATATGTATACACGCAATGAGTTTTGGACTTTTGGGTTAGATTTTTGTTAGTTTAATTTTCTCATACATACATGGACATCAGGGTTTTGGGAAACATTTTTGATAGATTATACTATATAGCATTCATTAAAATACTTTTGGGAGTTGACACTGTTCTNAAGCTTACAGTTGCTCAAATTCCAAATCTTAACAGTCTTATCCCATGAACCACTAACAATAGTGGGCTGCAATGTATTTGGGCTAAAACGAACAGAACTCACCCAATCATGATGCCCATCACCTTCACCTTGAATAGTGTACTTACACTCACCCAATGTATTCCACAGCTTAATGGTTTTGTCCCTAGACGCTGAAACAATTTGTCGGTTATCAATCGAGAAAGCAACCGACAACACGTCTTTGGAATGCCCGACAAAGCGACGGGCAGTAGTTCCATTGTTCAAGTCCCAAAGACGAAGCTCACCATCCCATGATCCAGACAAAGCAAACTGCCCATCAGATGAAAGAACAACATCCTGAACGAAATGAGAGTGACCCGTCAAACGTCTGTGGGCCACACCGTATGTTCTGTCTTCTTTTGTCAGTTTCCACACGATGAGAGATTTGTCGCGTGATGACGTCACGATGGTGTCTGAGTTGTCGATTGGGCACGCGATTGCGGTGACCCAGTCGGTGTGGGCCCTCATTGTGCCACGTAAGACAAGTGAGTCTGCCATGGTTATGGTTTTGGGTGGTAGCTGTGAAAATGGAAAATGGAAAATGGAAGTGAAGGAGGTGGAACCCTAGAAGATGAAAATGGAGAGCATTTATACGTGGGTTTTTAGGGTTTTGATGTGGGCTTATGGTGTTTTGGGCTTTGGTTGAATAAATGCTTTAGCAAAAATTAATAGAGTACTTGTTTGATTCATGGATCATTTGATAGTATGATGTTTTAGCGTGGAACTAGTTTTGGATCCCCTGCATGTGCAGGGTTTTGGGTTAAAATTTTGTTAGTTTAATTTTCTCATATGTATACACGCAATGAGTTTTGGACTTTTGGGTTAGATTTTTGTTAGTTTAATTTTCTCATACATACATGGACATCAGGGTTTTGGGAAACATTTTTGATAGATTATACTATATAGCATTCATTAAAATACTTTTGGGAGTTGACACTGTTCTAAAGCCGCCGAGCCATATGAGTCGGCTTTTGTTAGTTATATAATAAAATATTAGGATGAGAGAGGAGCTAAATGAAGTCGTGGCTTGAGCTGACACAGTTCACACGCCTTATAAGCCAACCGACTTTTCTTCTTTCATCTCCTTCTCCTTCTTCCATCTGTATTACTCTAAAATTTTTTTGTGTAAGCTCAGTGTCACACCTGTCCAAACGTGTCTCACAATAATCACTAACTCAGCAATATCACTAAAAACCCTATCCCCGACACATAGGTCCAGAAAACCCACAAAAAAAAATAAAAATTAAAAAAAAAAAAAAAAAAAAAAAAAAAAAAAAAAAAAACTCTCAAATAAGCACTTCTACTTTTGACATGTGTAAAAAAAATTTATATATTTTATGTAATCTCTGTTGTTCTTTGTTTAAACATTGGTTTTGTAGGGATTGGAGCTAGGGGATTTGATTATTTCGGTTAACTTCTTCATGTTAGTTTCGAGATTAGATATTGGAAGCTACTTGCAATTCATGCCTGCCCTATTGGAGATCCAGAGGAGGCTCTTTTGTTTTTTTTCCTTATGATAGCCAAAGTGTTTCTTTGTTATGTGGGAATTATAATCGCTTTTAGGTTAGATATATGATAGTAAGGTAGAATAATATTAAATAAGCATTGTGAAAGTGAAAAAGACATTCGACATGATGAAAAAGGTGTGAGTGATTATCTTTATCAGAAAGCAAGTACCCATCATCAAGACCAAGTTCAAGGACATGATTCAGGCCACTAACAATGTTAAGGACTTCACAAAGAAGCTTTCTAATAACATTGCAGCCCTCAATCCATCAGAGATCAAATAATCAGTGGCAGATGTGCAGAAGAATGTCAAAGTTCTGATCGGCATTTAGGGTCCTCTAGATTAGGATTATAGATCCTAGGCTAGGTCAACTGGGACTAGGATATCATGGGTTGAAAGTGCCCAGGAGAAGATGGCCTTTAATATTCCCTCTCTAAAGACATATGTTTCCTCACTCAAGACCAATGTCTCTTCTCAAGCTGACACTTCATAAATCAAGAACATGGTCTCTGAGATGTTCCAACTCTTCAAGGCTTCATCATCTACCCCCTCAGTCAGTGCTTCTGAGCCAACAACTCCTATTCATGAAGAAATAGCAACTGTTGGGGGAGGGGAGAATTTATCAGCACCAACTCCTCTTCCAAGATCAACCATTACTCCTTTGAAGCAATTATTTATTCAACTTGGTGGATCTAGGAAGACTTCTTCTCATACTGAGGGGGGGGGGGGGGCAAAGTTCAACTATAGTTTGAATCACCTTTTGTCCATGAGAGCCGAGAGTGGGATTATATTTCAACTTATTATCATCCAGCTATTCCACTTGAGAGAATCATGGTCATTGATTATCCAATAATCTCTTATATTGACATGTATGATGTTGACACTCCATTCCTTGAAGAAATTGTCTCTGAACCCTTACACACTCATCAAGAACACCCAATCATTCAATGTGACAACCGTCAGCTTTTCAAGTCAGTCTACTTTGACATTTGATCAGGCATCCAAACTAGATAACTTATGTGTTTATGTGTTTACGTGTGTTGTGTGTCATAGTAAGTGAGTAAGTGATTCATAGAAATTCTGCAATATAGCCATCATATGTCTATATGATTATGTGCTATATGTATTCTTTAGTACTCACGCTTGTTGAAAATGTGATGTCAATTCATGTTAGTGCATTTTAAAGTCCTTACGACAATTATCGAATTCACGGTATTGGTTTAAGCCCATTAAGAAATTTTATAAATGATGTAAATAATATTTATTCATGACAATAATAATCATATAATATTTTATAAGTGTATTTTTTTTTTTGGAAAATTCATTTCCTATTTATAGATTGTTTTGAGTCATTTTACGACAAAATGAATAGTAACGGGTTGTAGTTACATATATATATACATAC
>LBNU01016595.1:6114-24316 GCA_014162995.1 Artemisia annua | reverse complement strand
AGTACAACCTGTTTCTTTGACGACCAGCTTACTTTAGGCTTTTTCACCCCAAAAATTGTAGGCACCGCGCATTCCTATGTATTGTGACTCGAAAATGCCATTGAGCCATTCTCGTGCAACCGTCGATCAATTCTAAGACGAAGGCATTATTAAGTCCGCTACCACTTCATTGCAAAGAGCACGTAGAAAGGAGGGTACAGGTTGAAATTGCATTTTCGTTAAGACGGATTATCAATGTGCCGATCTATTTACTAAGCCCTTCCAAACAGAAAGGTGTTGACGAATTCAGTTCGACGAATTGGCATGCGAAGCCTAACCCCTGAGGAGTAGTAGAACGTCTTCTCGAATATTCCTTGAAAGATATGTTTTCAAAAATCGCTTTTCGCTGTTAAATTACTTTGAAAAACAAAATATCAAAAATAAAATTTTCAAAAAGACAAAAACAAATATAAAACCAAAAATCCAAAAATGATTCTTCTCACGACAGTGTCTCTCGTATTAATCGTATTATGTACGTTTCTAGTAGAAGAATTGGTTATTCAAAAATAGCACGGATATGTTACATATGCTTGAGCGGGAGTTCATTTAAATTGTTTTCTGAAAACATGTCGTTTCTCAAATTTTCTTCACAATGGCTTTCGTATACTTGCTTACGAGAAACCCGTGCTTCAAGAAAGGAAATAGTGGCTTAAGCTTATTAACACGGGTTTCAGAAACTTTTTAAGCACTTAGCCTTAAAAAAGCAGAAATGACTGTGTACATCAGTACAAATCTCATTCATAGAAAAAAACTCCCTCTAAAACCCTTAAAACTATTCCTTATAAATCTATCATTTGTTTCTATGTAAACTTGGACTCAATATGCTTCTCTTCTTAAGGGGAGTATGAAAAAGAATAAAAGAAAATGTTCCAATTTCAGCGAGAAGTCCATGGCTCGCTCACTCACTGAAATCTTGCATGTCTGTATTAGTTTATAAATCTTAATCCGCACTATCAACCGCGGAAGCCGAGTATGTGTCTCTATCTGCGTGTTGTGCCTAAGTTCTTTGGATGCGGACACAGCTCACAGATTATGGCTTTCATTTCGACCGCATTCCTATGTATTGTGACTCGAAAAGTGCCATAGCCATCTCGTGCAACCCCGTTCATCAATTCTAAGACGAAGCATATTAGAGTCCGCTACCACTTCATCAAAGAGCACGTAGAAGAGGGTACAGTTGAAATTCATTTCGTTAAGACGGATTATCAACTTGCCGATCTATTTACTAAAGCCCTTCCAAAAGAAAGGTTTGACGAATTAGTTCGACGAATTGGCATGCGAAGCCTAACCCCTGAGGAGTTAGAACGTCTTCTCGAATTTCCTTGAAAAATGTTTTCAAAATCGCTTCGCTGTAAATACTTTTGAAAAACAAAATACAAAAATAGAAAATTTTCAAAAAGACAAAAACAATATAAAACCAAAAAATCCAAAAATATTCTTCTCACGACATGTCTCTCGTATAATCGATATTATGTACGTTTCTAGAAATGTTATTCAAAAATAGCACGGATATGTACATATGCTTGAGCGGGAGTTCATTTAAATTGTTTTCTAAAACATGTCGTTTCTCAAATTTTTCTTCACAATGGCTTTCGTATACTTCTGTACGAAACCCGTGCTTCAAAAGAAAGGAAAGTGCTTAATTATTAACACGGTTTCAAAACTTTTTAAGCACTTAGCCTAAAAACAAAATGACTTGTGTACATTTCAGTACATAACTCGTATTTCATAGAAAAAACTCCCTCTAAAACCCTTAAAATTGATTTTAAACTTTATGTTTAAACAATATGCTTTCTTTAAGGGGGAGTATAAAAAGAAAAAGAAAATGTTCCAATTTCATGCGAAAAAGTCCGTCTATCTCTCCAAATGCTTTGTATTTAATAAATTGATAGCAAAAATATCACGATATGCTATTTTTGAGGGGGAGAAGACGTGATTAAATGCGATCAAAAATGTTCAAAAGTTGTGGAAGAATCTCGAGCTCGTCAGTTAAGACTTAAAAGTCTTGTACTTGACTCAGAACAGACTCAGAATTGACCATCGAATTGACGAATCTCAAATGTCAGTAATCGAAAAGACTTGTCCTGGACGGGTATTAATTTCAAGCTGGTCTAACCAGTGATGTAAACGTGTCTCGAATAGGACTTGTCTAAGTAGAATGTACCAATTCGAGAAACTTTCTTTGGACTTGACCAGGCCGGGTAATAATTTCAAGCTAGTCTAACTAGTGATGTAAACGTGTCTCGAATCGGTCTTGTTCACTGAAAGTGGATCAATTCAAAAGTGCAAACTCCTCCCGCATGTGCAAATTTCTTATAAAATTGCATGAGCACATGTGAAGGGGGAGTCCTTCAAAAGAAATCAAAACTCTCAAAGTGTTAACAAAAATATGTTTTATCATCATAAACACTTTGAGAAGATTTTCAAATGTTTGGTTTAATGGCAACAATAGGATAGTCATGAAGTTATAAGGTGACTAAGGTTAGGAAAAACCGTCCTATGATCCGCCAGAGCCGGAGGGATCTACCCAAGGACAATTCCAATAGATTAGAATTAGAAGTCCTTAGGTATGATTTGAAAAAAGGAGTAAAGAATGAAAGGAGAAAGAAGGGGTTGAAGAATTAAAAAGAAAAGTAATGAAAAGGGTGAAAAGAAATAGCCCTCCATATGTTCAACCTTAGGGCAGACACCGGGTTCAACTCATATGCTACTGGTTGTTACTAAGGTGACACCGGTATTGAAGACAAGACGTCATGGACCCAGTGACGCACTGCACTTAAACCTTCTAGCCACTCGGGTATCTCTCAAAAGATACTTGTTTCATTCTCACGGAGAACCCTGCATAATCTATTGACCACTCATTCCGAGTGTGTTGATATTGAAAAGGAGGTACTCTGCTCCATTCCTCCGATGACTAAATGTGCACTTATTGAGTCTAGAGCCAAGAGATTCATCAAAAGATCTCATAGGAACACACGATATTATTACACTGGTTGTTCTACATCAATGGACGCCAGATGTAAACTTTAGAGTCCTACGCAGATCTTAGCAATCTGCCAGAACGTTTATGAGAGAATTTACTTATGTACTTCTCAATGATTGAACGGAAACTCCTGCCAGGGTCAACATCAAACAGCCTTGACAGCAGGTCACTTCGGTAATCTCTTGTGGGTTACGCTTAGTGTTTTTGGTGGATTCCAAACGGTCTACAGTCGTGGGGTGATCTCCAGCGACTCACCTAATCGTGGGTGTACTTCGGTATGTCTGTGTAAGCTCTTTCGAGGGTATCCGATTAGGAACGGCCATGGTAAGGGTTGGAGAAAGTCTTCACAATATGCTGTTGACGATTTCTAATTCCAAACCTGTAAGTACCGGATGTTTTATTGCTAACTGTTTTATGCTGGTACAACCACCACACTAGTTTCCACATGCTCATACATACATCTCAAAGTCAAAGGAAAGTTCTCACTAAGATCAAAGGAAAGCAACAGTCAAAGAAAGATTCTACATTATGTGAAAGAATCTACAAAGTTAAATGACAAAGATCAAAGTGAAAGAACGGGAACAACAAATGAATGTATGAAAAAGACTAAAGACGTATGAGCATGCTGGAAAGGCGATTAACCTACAAAGACGAAGCTGTGACAAAAGGCAGATGAATCAACCACAACAAAGAATAAAGAACAAAGAAAAGTCATGTATCAAAGATCACAAAGCATGAAGGAACAAAGATTAAAGACTATTCTACAACGACACACAAAGTTCAACAACAAAGATGACGACCAAATCACATGGAGCATCATTCGAACGACCATCCCTTAGGGGGAGATTGTTAGCATTTAAATTTTATAGAAAAAGTGATGGTCGGTCTCATATGTAATATAGTGTGTCGTGTAGGTAGAATTAGTCATTGGGCCTTGGACTAGTTAAGCTAATATGTTATAAGTTAAGATTTAAGTATAAAACCAAGTCCAAACCCAAGCCCATCAAAGCCTTTAGGGCATCACGAATTGTACTATAAATACACCTCAAACTCTCATTTGAGGTGTGTGCTTGTATGTGTTTTATGTGTGTTTCTTTCAATATAGTCTTTCATTTACACACCTCATATTATACATCAAGTCACCATCTTTCTCATCTCTTTTCTACATATTATACGTGTGTAAGATTGATAAAGTTGATAGATCTAAGGTCATACAATAAGCAAACGGCTTTTTGTAAAGACTACTCAAATCCGTTGATAGCTGATGATTTGCTAAAAATCATATGGTTATCAATGTACCAAGGTTTACTTAACCTAAACATTGGCTACTCCGGAGTTAATGGCTTTGGTAAAGAGACATCAAAATCCATTAATTTTCAATGATTCACCTCTCTCAGGAGTTTACACACCTAGAAGTGATGAGAATAGTATGAAACTGAATATGATTTGATGTACCTTATGTTGTTGAGTAGCTGAGAAGAGATTAAGATGCTGTAAATACAAAAAGATTATTGCTGATAAAGATTGCAGATACTTTATGCTGATGATAACAAAATAACGAGTATGACTTTCAAAGAAGACAACCTTTCCTTGAAGATAAAGTTTACACATGGAAACTTGAACTCAAACAAGTAGAATTCAAGTTAGGGGAGGATTGTTGGGGTATAAAAGATCAAAGTGCTACTGAAGACCAAAGTGCTGCTAAAGTGTTTAAAGTCAAAGTACTGCTTGTGATCAAAGTATTGCTCGTTGACAAAGTGAAAGTACTGCTTGAAGATAAAGGCTAAATATTAGATTAGGAATATTATGTATAATCTAGAATGTTCTAAAGTTAGAGTTTGTATACTTGTCGTTCAAGTATTGAAACCGACTAGGGTATTCCTTGTGCCTATAAAAGGATCCCTAAGTCATTATTAGAGATACGAATACTTTTAGAGAAAAGCTAAAGTTCGATATTAGCTATATTAGGGTTGTTTGTGAATCTGCACAATTAGCAGGTTCAAAGTTTGGTTAATATAAAGTGTTGAAGGTGTTATAATTCTTCTTAGCTTTGTTAAGTAATTCCGCATACTTATAGAGTAATTCAGTGTTTCATCATTAGTAGTTTAGGATTTATCCAAGGCTGCTAAACCTTAGACAAGCTATAATAAAGTAGTTTGGTCTGAGTATAACGATCCAACAAAATCCCTTGCAATTGTTGAGACACCAATGCAATCTGTACAATGGTGAATGGAAAACGCAAGAAACAGGTAAATACCATTTGCTTCTGAAAACGATTCTAGTTGGAGGTGGCAAATGGGACGACCAGCGTCACTTGGTATTTTTTTTTAATTTGATGTTTAGCCCGTTTTAATTTTTTTTACCCCTTATAACCCAAAACGACCAGTTTACCTATAATTGGCTCCAAAATGCCACCTCTAGTTCGTAACCTCCTTTGAAATTAAACATGAACAACTCTTCATTCCAGTCGGGTAATCAAATTCTGGATTATAAAAATGTATACACTATTCAGATTCAGTCTGCTGAGCTCGGTGAAAATTTAGTGGGGAGCAGGATAAAAGTTTGGTGGCCTGAAGATAATACGTAAGTAGTATAAAATATGACCGAGATTCATAAACTTTGTAACTAGTTTAATGTGAACGTCTTTTGTTGCAGTTATTATGAAGGAACTGTGAAATCCTTTCAATCTCGTAAAAAGAAGCACAAGGTTTAATGTTACAAATATAATCTCCAAGGTGTCATCTAGCATATTCTATATACTACGTATATAACATGTGTTGATATATCTTCCCATGTATGTTATGATGACAGTGATAAGAACTCGTAGACCTCAAGATGCAAAAGTGGGAGTTGGTTGAAGACGTGTCTCCTATGTTGGATTGCATACATATCTCCTTACCTTTCTATATATTTTGGAACTTCTTTTGCTAAGCTTCATGGCACTAGTGATGCCATGCAAAAGAAGCTAAGAAGAAGAGTCACAAGTCCTTAAATTATTGAGAATTTTATTATGTACAACATTACAATTTTATATTTGGTTCAGTTATATACATTCCAATTTTATTGTATTTGAATTTGTTTTGATATTATTAATTTTTTAAATGTGACTAAAAGATGCATACAATCACACTTATTAACACTTTTGGTCACTGTTTGCTTAATTCGTTGTGTGACTAAATATTACATAAAGCCACACAAAATTTTTTTTCATGTGGCCATTGGTTGAACAATAGTCACATAAAATACACATTTCTTCACTTTAAACAGCATATAGTCACAATTATTAACACTTATTAAAAATGACCACACAAACATAAAATTCATGTAACCATTGGATGATCAATAGTCACACAAAATACAAATTTCTTCACTTTAAATGGCATATGGTCACACTTATTAACACTTTTTGCCACTTTATGCTTAATTGTATGTGACTAAATACTCAAAACAAACATGCTTTGTGTGACTAAATATTAAAAAAGGCCACACAAACATAAAATTAATGTGGCTATTGGATGATCAATAGTCACACAAAATACACATTTCGTTCACTTTAAACAGCATATAGTCACACTTATTAACACTTTAGGCCACTCTATGCTTAATTGTATGTGACTGAATACCCGAAACAAACATACTTTTGTGTGACTAAATGTTACAAAAGGCTACAAAAAAACAAAATTCATGTGGCAATTGGATGACAAATAGTCACACAAAATACACATTTCTTCACTTTAAACACCATATTGTCACACTTATTAACACTTTTGGCCACTCTATGCTTAATTGTATGTGACTAAATACCCAAAACAAACATGCTTTGTGTGACTAAATGTTACAAAAGGCCATGTTAGGAATACGCTTTTTGTATAAGAAAGATTCGGTCACCCCAGATATGATTAAGCATTGTTTAGCTCGTAGTAGTTACAATAGTTAGTTAAACGTAGTTTAGAAGTAGATTAGTTTGCAGAAGAAGGACGGGTCTTTACCCACTTTATACCTGATCCGCAGCCCAAGTGGCACGCCCAAGTGGCAAAACCCATGTACATATATACTCTCTCCATCCTTGGAGAGGGTGAACCTCCTCAATCTATTTTTCTTTTTTTTGGTTTCACTTTCTCTCTCTAGGTTCCATTCTCTCTCCTTCTCTCTCTAAAACTCTTATCTTCTTTCTTTCATTCTCTCTTTCTTCTTCTACTATTCGATCCATATAAACTAAAACCATACATGTTATAGATTATTTTGGTGTTCTACAATTGGTATCAAGAGCCAAGGTTTCATCTTAGGACTTGGTTTTTATCGGATTTGTTCTTGGTTTTATGGGTTACATAGGGTTCGAATAGTTCTCTTTTGGTATTCATGGGTTTGAGCTTGATTCGTGATTAGATTTGATAAAAGGTTGTTCTTTCGTGTTTAAAATTGTTGGAATGTGCCATTTTGTTAACAAGGTTGTCCATTTTTCATGTTTGATATAGTGGTTTTTGTTTGTTATACGTGAGTTTTACAACTCCTTCTTGGCAGCGTTTTTCTCATGGCATTGGCAGAGGTTAGTTAAGGTCAATAACAGGTCGTACAGTAACATGGGGTCCCTTTTTGTCATGTTGCATAAAGTTTAGCTCTTGGTTACTTTTTCTGGCATTTTTTTTCTCATCTTGGCAGCGGTTTTCTGGTACTGCATTAGGACAAAACCAGTGGTTATCTTTTTTGTCCTTTGTCTAGCGGTTAAATTTTATCCAGCGGTTTCATTTGTTGGCAGCGGGTTTCTCACAAGTCAGCGGTTACATTCTTGTTTCTTTAGCAGCGGTTAATTTTTTGTAGCAGTTAATTTCTTTTGTGTACCTTGCCTAAACCTTACGCTGCCCAATTTCCAAGTCAACAGCGGTTACCTCGAGTTCTAGTGTTTCACTCGAATTAGACTAGTGACAAGAAGCTGATAAAGTATTTCAAAACAAAGATCTCATTTTATCACCATCCGAATCTTGCAATGAAATTACAAAACAGATTTGTCTGATCTTAAAAAGAAACCTTATAAGATCCATTTTTTTCTTTTCGATTCGGCTAATCAAAACTGCGAAAGAAACTATTTCTCGGTTTAAATCATAGAATTGTAAAATCCCGTGCACGTTCACAATTATGTCTACCAATTCAGATTCTGTCATCTCGGAGATACTCAAGTTGTACGACATGGATGATGAACTTAAGATTCACAACAAAGTACAACTGACAAACGATTCTGATCAGACAACCGTTTTCGAGTCAGATTATACTGAGATGGAATCGTCATGCTCGAGTTCTCAAGAGAAAGAGTTTCATCAGCCACAAAAATTATTCAATAACGCAGAGAAAAGCTGCATAGACTGCTTCCGACAACTTCATTCACACCTCTCGGTGCTTTTAAAAGGAACTGAATTCATAATGGGATACGAACGTGCATTTGCAACACTCTTTGGTCAAGATGTTCAGATCTACACAGACACAATGATTCTTAACTTAGATCAATTGCAACAACAACTTGACCAAGGAATATCTTCCAACACTGGATCCATGGCTGCTCTTAGTGTACTTTACAAACAACTCCAAGTATTCTTTGATTCAAAATTCACTCTGGAGTATGACTATTACAGTGAGATGACTAAAAGCTGTTTTGCTAAACACACGGGAATTGAGGTTGACACGTTCAGAGATACACTCATTCAACTCATGGGTGATGTTCAGAAGTTCATTAAGGAAAGAGCACAGCTCAGACATTTGAATGACGACAAAGTGAATGCAACTTTGGTGCAATCATGTGATGGTATTAATGACTTGGGTAAAGCTTCGGAAGTTGGGTCAGTTGTCACGATGCGCAAAGGATCAGAAACTGATAAGCTTGACACTACCAGCAGTTCAGTGACTCTAGTCACCCATGGCATGGATGCTGATTTTAGACCGGTTAATGAACAAATGTCATGTGCTGAGGTACCCTTAACTGTTCAACAAAATGTGCTCTCTAATGAACGTCAGCATACTGATCAAATCAAACTCAATTATGACACAAATTTGTTGGAAAAGACTGATAGCAATACCATGTCTAATTCAACAAATATGAGTCATAAAGGGGGAGAAAGTGATCAGGATGCTGAACGTGATGGTTTGTTAAGTTCTGTGTTTACGGCTGATGCTTTTAAATCAAATGATATGGTTGATAAAGAAGTTTTTAATGAACTTTCAAAAAGATTTTTACAGCTTGAAAAACATTGTATTTCTCTTGAAATTGCAATGCAACAAAAGGAAGAAAGTCTTCAGATTAACCAACCATGTAAAAATCCGGAACTTCCTGATTTCCGTGAATTCTTTATGATTAATGATTTGAAAGCTCAGCTAGAAACAAAGAACTTGACAATCAAAAACCTGAAAAACCGTATTACTGAGTTGTGTGATATGTGTAATGAAGTTAAAGCTAAACATGACTGCGCTGTTATTGAATTGGAACATAATGTGGCTAATTTACTTGCTAAAAATGAGACTTTGAAACATCAGTGTAATGAATTGTGTGAATCTTTCAAAGATACTAAAACTAAGACTTTAGAACAGATAACCTCTTTGACTGCCAAAAATGATGATTTCAAAGATCAACTTATGAATAAGGGTTTCACTATTATAGCATTAAAAAACGAGCTAAGAAAAGCAACAGGAAATAGTGTGAACACTAAGTTTGCAAAACCATCAATCTTGGGGAAACCAGTTTTACAATCGAATAGAACCCAATCAGCTCTTAGACAACCAACTGCGTATAGATCTGAACGACCAAAATTTTCAAAAACACGGTTTGCCTCCCAAGTTGATGAGGAACAAGTTTTGACAAAACCAGTCACTCCGCATTATTTGCCTAAGATTATTGCTTCTAGTTCTGCTAAACATCAACATGTAGCTACTCCTGCTCCCAGCTCCTCTAGGATTAGTTCGAAAACAGAGTCAAAACCAAGTATTAAGATTCAAAATTCTTATAATATAAATGACTTGGACAAGAACTATAATCTAGAACAAGCTAGGAAAAAGGCACTGCTTCATAAGGATGGTATCTTAGGTTCACAACCTTGTATGGTGCCTCCTTGTTTATTGAGGAACACGGCTAAGGTTCAACCTGTTAAGTCTAGGATCTATAATAAGTCATTCACATTGCATAAGAGGCAAAACAAACCTAAAACTTCTCCTAGGTGGATAGAAACTGCTATACCTTTGGAGACTAGGAATATCGATAAGCCTTCCACTATGCTTAAGAAGCTCAATAATCCTAGACCTTGCCATAAGTGGATCCCAACTGGTAGAATTTTTAAGCATATTGGACTTAAGTGGGTACCTACCGGTAAGGTGCTTACCAATGGCAAAACCATGGTTGACCGTGAAACCCCTAAGGGTTTGGATACTGTTGTCACTAACCCATATATATTTAATCAAGTTTGTGATGTTAGTGCAAGTAGTCCTTACTCAGTTGCAGGTACATCAATCATTCACTTTATGAGAAAACTCAATGTCTGGAGGCCTATAGCAATCATTTCTCCAGCTTCAGGAGTTTTGGAATGTCGATGTTGACGCATGTGCTTTATGACGTTTGAACACAACGGTTTAAGCCTCGTTCTTCAATGACTATGACGCCTGAATACTTCAGTTCAGGCCTCGTTCTTCAATGACTATGACTTTTGGACAATTCAGTTCAAGCCTCGGTTCTCAATTTCATCATAATGGTGTCTGCTGACAACACTTCAGGCGTCGTTCCTCAATTAAAAGAAAGGTGTACATTTCAGTGCGCCTTATCTTCGGAAGAAGAGAAATCTTCATGGTTTTTGATCATCTTCAACAACATGCTTCATGCTTTCTCCATGTTTGTTCATTCATCTAGTGGATCTACCTATCTTTGATCGAATTCTTATACACTTGGTCAATCAAAAGTTACAACCTCGTTTGCAATTTTTGAGGGGGAGAAGGGTGAATGAAATACATGATTGATAGTATTTTTATTTACTACATGATGATTGATGCTTGAAGAATGGTCACTCGACTCTCCTCAGACACCTAATGCTCCATTTACTTAGAATGACTAGAATTTATGTTTGATGAATACTTCCAAGCTTCAAAGAATGATGAACATCTAGTTTCTGAAGCTCCTTCTTCGGTTTCTGTTGGCTCTTGGCTCATCTCCTTCCATCTCCATTGAGCAAGATGCACTACTTTGAAGTATTTCTCTGAATACTCACGAAATTCAATCTCCAGTTATTCTTCAAGGTGTTGATGATGACTATCATGATATTGAAGCTGCACATGAATAATGATCCGCCTCCTGGTATTTCTTTCCCAAAACCGGACTCGGAAGAATCCCCTTCTTCTCTGATTGTTGTTCCTTCTAATGTGCACTCTATAAATCAACCACAAGAATGTAAAGAAAATGTCGGCTAAGAATTTGGAAATGGAATGTTAAGTGATTACAAGAGTTTACTTGGTATTGTTTATTTGAGATTGAAGTGAAATTTTACGGGTATGTGTACTTAGTATCTTCGGGATCCTTGTTCGAGCCTTTAATCTCTACATTGACAATGACTTGGGTATCTAGTTATTTTGGTAAATCTTCTCTTCTATTGCCACAAAATAACTATCACGTTCAGTGTCACTACTCACACGAAGTTGTCGGTATTCAAGAGGTGATGTACGTCTTATACTCGATGGTTGGATGGTTGAAGAGTATAGAGTACTTAGGGATTCGATGCATGAAGTCTCTACACTGCTCTTTGTCATACAATGGTACAAGTTTAAGTCACAAAAACGGGGAATTCTACTTCATCTTCAAGTTGGGAATATCGGGTTTACTTCACAAAGTGGTCTTAGCAATTGCCGACTTTTCATAAGGGTTGATAAGATAGTCATAAGAGAGTTTTTCTGTAGCAGTTGATTCTCACATAATACATCTAAGCATATGTTGTTCTTCTCACAAAAATTCAAGTTGTATGTGCATATAATGTGTGGTTGATTCTGAAGTATCAAAAATAGCAAAGGGGAAGGAGACATACATCGGAACGCACAACGAGTACACGTGATGAGCTTTATAATTCTTCCTAATTGAAGTTATTCCGGGAAGTTAAATGTCATAACCGCAGAGAAGATCAGTGTTCAAACTCGTTCTATTGGTGTATTATTCCTCCTACGTGGGGGAAGAGATGTAAGAAACAGTTTCTGATGATAAAATAGGTACATGTGTGCTTCAGGTTTTTGAGCTTCATATAATGAGACTGATTGAATCACTTCAACTACTTGGGGGAAGTGGTCTCTGGATACTTTTGGTACGCATTACTTCAGCCTTTCAGTTGGAAGAAAGATGAGAAGAACTATTCAAGCGTGAGATGATACTTTGCTAAGCTACCAAAGCTTTATAATGAAGAGGCTAAAGTTCGACGATTTGATGGTGCCTAGTGATTAACTCAGCTGTGAGATTCTAGTGATTTGTTAACTACTTGCGCTTGGTGAATTGTTGTAACTTAAGTCGTTTCGATTAGTCTAATTGTAATTTGACGTTGTGGGTTAATCCTTACAACTTGACTCATTACGATCGGATCTATTGTAACTTGACTTGTCGCAACTTGACACTTAGTGCAGATTGTGACTTATCCAAGATCTCACTCTAAGTCATAATCGCATATCACATCTTTCGGTTTCTTTTGTTGACTTTAGTAAAATCCCGGGAGAGAATCGATCTCTCGGTTTAAGTCACAAGAGTTGTAAAACTCCACTTAAGATTATTTCATGGCATCTACAGCTTCAGGAACCTCACAAGCTTTGGTGGTGAAAGTTTAAGAAGTGTTGATTACTGTCTTCTTCAACGTACCGACTAATTCTCTCTTTTTGGTACTCATGTCAACATATTCTTAAACCAATCAGTAATTGCTCAGGGCTCAAGAATTTCATGAATGAGTTTATCGGGATAGTTAGATTCGGGAACTACCAGGTTGACACAATTATGGGTTATGGAGATTGTGTCGTCGGTGACTGTGTAATTTCTAAGAGAATTGGATAGTGTTGATCTTCTTCAAGGCAAACGTGTCACTACCGTTTACACCATCTCTATTTGTTCGGCTAGTCAACTGCACTAACGAAAGAAGCATGCCCACAAACCCAATACTGTCAACATCTTCATAGGAGTTCTTCAAACCCTACAAAATATCTACCAAGATCTGGAAGGTTAAAAGCTAAAGCGATTGTTGAAATATTTGGTGGTTATGCTTCAGATGATAAGGGATGCTAAATCTACGACAAACGAACCCGACAAATCTTGGAAACCATTCACGTCACATTCTATGAGCTGTCTGAGCAAATGGCTTACAGTCATTTCAGGCTGTAACCCGCGCTTCAACATTATGACTTACAGTCATTTCAGGCTGTAACCCGCGCTTCATCATTATGGCTTGCAGTTACTTCAGACTGTTAACCCGTTCATAAAATTATGGTTTGCTATTACTTCAGATAGCAACCCGGTTTTCAAAATCCGTGAAAAACACGTTACCATGTTTTCACTGTGTGCGGATTATCCGAAAAGTTGTACGCTTCAGTGCAACCTTTCTAGTAAAAGAAGAGAAGTCTTCTTTTCCCAAAATCTCTTTCTTCTAAAATTCTTCAAAAGAGATTTTGTGGTGTACAAGGTGGCCATCGGTCTTAAATTTTCTCGAATACGTTACCGCTCACATTAATGGCTATTAAACGTTAAAATTGAAAACGGGTCATTAATTGAGGGGGAGCGTATTTGCTCAAAATTTCTGTACCTTTAAAAACTTTGTGCACCAGCAACAGTGAAAAACCGAAAAGTGTCTCAAAATCAGTAAAAGTTTAAAATCTTATCACATTTCTCTCCAAAGCTTTTTCGAAAATCATTTAAATCAATTGGGATCAGAAAATCTCAAAAGATTTGAAATTTTATGATCGGGGGAGAGAATGTGATTTAAATATGAAAACTGATTTAAAAGAATGTTTTTGGACTTACGAGAACGCTCCCTTATGTGCTAAAATGTTAAAGATTTTGGATTTTAATCAAAGCACATATTAAGGGGGAGCAAGTGATTAAATGTGATGTTTTTGGACTTATAAAGATGTTTTTGGTCTCAAAAGATCGCTCCCGTATGTGCTAAAATTTTGAAGATTTTGGATTATGAACAAAGCACATATTGAGGGGGAGCAAGTGTTTAATAATGATGAATAAATGATCTCGAATGAAAGCTCACCCGTATGTGCCAAAGTTATAAAAAACTTTCAAATATTGATTCAATCAATGTGAACATATTGAGCGGGAGCAAGTGGCTAAGAGTCTTTCGCGGGTTTTTACAAAATCAAGAAGAAACCGTGAATGGATTATGACTCAGATTTGACTCATGAATTGACGAAACATGAAAAGCCTTGAATCGAAAGGACTAGTCCTGGCCGGGTAATAATTTCAAGCTGGTCTAACCAGTGATGCAAACGTGTCTCGAAGAGGACTGGTCCAAGTAGAAAGTACCNTAAAAAACTTTCAAATATTGATTCAATCAATGTGAACATATTGAGCGGGAGCAAGTGGCTAAGAGTCTTTCGCGGGTTTTTACAAAATCAAGAAGAAACCGTGAATGGATTATGACTCAGATTTGACTCATGAATTGACGAAACATGAAAAGCCTTGAATCGAAAGGACTAGTCCTGGCCGGGTAATAATTTCAAGCTGGTCTAACCAGTGATGCAAACGTGTCTCGAAGAGGACTGGTCCAAGTAGAAAGTACCGTTTCGAGAAACTCTTCTTAAATGTATACTTTGACGGCTCTAACTTCCTTTTTAAGGAATGTTAACAACTTCAAGTTAGTTATTAGGGCTAGTTATCACCTAAAAGCTGATAATGGATCCCTTTAACTAAGCAACGTAAACGTGTCCCTCGGGTATATGTCTATTAAGAGCCGATCAATTCAAAAAAGTGCAACTCACCACGACATGTGCAAATTTCTTTCTTTACCTATGAGCACATGTTGAGGGGGAGCATTTGAAAAATGGTAAAACTCTCAAAGTGTTAACAAAATGTGTTTCTTAATCATAAACACTTTGAGAGAATTTTCAATGAATTTGGTTATGTGGCGCTTGTGGAAAGATACCAAAAGACCGACCACTTTAATTTAATTCATGGAGTTATAAGGATGGTAAGGTTAGGTATATGTTCCCATGATCCACCAGAACCGGAGGGGTCTCCCTAGGGACAATCCACTAGATAGATTAGAAGTCCTTAGGAATTATTGAAAAAAAAGGAGAAAAGTGAGAAAGGGAAGAGTGCCGACTGAGACTGAGCTAGGACTAGAACAAACCCAACAAGGTTCTAATAATGAAGTCTCGGTAAGCATTGAAGGGGTTGAAGAATTAAAAAGAAATGAAATGAGAAAGGGTGAAAAGAAATAGCCCTCCAATTATTCAACCTTAGGGCAGAAACCGGGTTCAATTCATATGTTACTGATTGTTACCAAGGTAACATCGATATTGAAGAAAAGACGTCATGGACCCAATGACGCACTGCACTAAACCTTCCAACCACTCAAGTTCTCTTAAAAGAGCTTGTTTCATTCTCACGGGGAACCTGTGTAATCTATCGACTTGTCTCTTAGAGCTAGTTGATATTGAAACAGGAGACCCCTCCCTAGTTTCCGAATAGGATAACCAAATATGCACTTATCAAGTCTAGATCCATGAGATTAGTAGTTATATTTGTACTTAATTAGTGTTAGGAATACGTTTTTTGTATGAGAAAGATTCGGTCACCCCCAGATATGATTAAGCATTTTTTAGCTCGTAGTAGTTATATTAGTTAGTAAAACGTAGATTGGTAGTATATTAGTTCGCGGAAGAAGGACGGGTCTTTACCCACTGTATACCTGATCCGCAGCCCAAGTGGCACGCCCAAGTGGCAAAAACCCATGTACATATAAATACCCTCTCCATCCTTGGAGAGGGTAAGCCTTCTCATAATCTATTTTCTTTTTTTTGGTTTTCTCTCCAAGGCTTCACCTCTTTCTCTCTCTAACTTTCTCTCTCTACATTCCTTCTTTCTTTCTCACATGTAACGATCCATACCACAAGTTAGTTTCGTGTTTGTGAACTTATTTAGTATCCTACATTTGGTATCAGAGACATGGTTACATCCTAGGGATTGTAGGAATTGTGGTGTATGGTTTGTTTTGGTTTCTATTAGTTTACGGTGGTTTTTACTCATTTTAAAGCTTGTTCGTGGTGATTCTTGTGTTCTTTCTTGTACTTCTAGGATTAGAGGGGTTAGATTCATCTAGTTTATCAGTTGGTTGGACTAAATGTAACGTCTGTGAAGTATACGATTGATTTTGGAACCTTTTTCTTGCAAGCGATTTGCTCTACGTTAAGGTGTTCTTCGCAGCGGTTAACTTGGGTTTCAGCGGTTAAGTACTAGCGGTTAGTACAAGTTGATCAGCGAACTTTACGCTGTACTTTGTACTGTTTCAGCGGTTAACTTCCAGCGGTTTACTCTTCAGCGGTTACTTTACTAGCGGTTACTCTGTCAGCGGTTACTATTGTCGGCGGTTTAATAATTAGCGGTTACTATTCCAGCGGTTAAGTTTCAGCGGTTATTACATCAGCATTTTTCTTTCAGCGGTTACTTGTCAGCGGTTACTGTTCCAGTGGTTTACTCATCGTAGCGGTTTTCCTGGTTGACTTTAGTAAAATCTCGGGAAAGAATCGATTTCTCGGTTTAAGTCACGTGTGTTGTAAAATCCCGTCTAAGACCTTGTCATCATGACTACTGTAACATCAATTGATGATATCCAAGCTGCTGGGTCTGACACTCGACCTCCAATGCTAGAAAGAAAGGACTATGAGTCTTGGTCACAAAGAATTCGCTTGTATTGTCAAGGCAAAGAAAATGGGGAGAACATTCTGAGATCAATTGATGAAGGGTCGTTCCAAATGGGTACTACCAGAGATGTTATCTCCACTGATGATGATGGGACAGTCACCTTTGGAATTGACAGACCTCGTACGTACAATGATCTGAATGAAACGGAAAAGAAACGATATGATGCTGACATTCGTGCTTCAAACATTGTGGTATAAGGGCTACCGAAGGACATCTACAAACTGATTAACTTCAACACTGAGGCCAAAGCCGTTTGGGACAATGTCAAAATGCTGCTAGCTGGTTTAGAACTAACAAAGGAAGATCGTGAGTCTCAATTGTACGATGAATTCGAGCACTTTAAGATGAACCCTGGTGAAAGCATCAATGATTACTATGTCAGATTCCACAAGCTTGTGAATGACATGAGAATGATCAGAATGATAATACCCAACATCCAACTCAACTCAAAGTTCGTCAATAACATGTCACCAGAATGGGATCGGTTTGTCACAGCTGTGAAGCTAAACAAAGGACTCAGAAACACCAACTATGAGCAACTCTATGCTTATCTACAACACATGAAAAACATGCCATGTATGATCGTCAGCTAAGAGAGAAGTTTCATCCTTCAAATGATCCTCTTGCTCTAATCTCCAGTGCTCAAGGACTCAACCGATTCTCAGCTGACTTAATCAATCCTCCAATCACTGCTCATGCAACACAGAATCAGTCTTCTCTTGGTCAAGCCTCAATGCAATCAGCAAGTGTCAAAACTAATCCAGAAGAATCGGGAAATTCCTACATGGACAAGAGAATTGATAATCTCTCCAATCAAGTCTCTCTGCTAGTTCAACACTTCAGAAGCACTCTTCCTCAAACCAACTATCAACTCAGAACCTCATCTAATCCACGTAATCTTGCTGTTGTGGAAGATGGGCGTGTTGTGGTTCAGGGAAGACAGAATGTCCGAGGAAATGTTCAGAACAGAATGGGTAATGGCAATCAAGGACAAGGAAGAATCAAGTGCTACAACTGTGGTGGGCTAGGTCATATTGCAAGAAACTGCACGAACCAAAACGTCCTCAGAATTCCGACTACTTCAAAGATAAGATGCTGCTGATGCAAGCCCAAGAAAATGGAGTGCAATTGGATGAGGAACAACTGCTATTTCATGCTGGTGATGAAGGGAATGCCTTTGATTCTGATGTTGATGATGAACCTACTGCACAAACCATCTTTATGGCCAAGCTTACATCAGCAGTCACATCGGCAAATCAATCAGGATC
>LBNU01016593.1:39453-59597 GCA_014162995.1 Artemisia annua | reverse complement strand
AGTCTTGTGAGTGATTCATTATCAGGAATGTCGTATCCTAGATCGATGAAATAATCAAGGATTTCAAGTTCGGTTAGCATGGGATGAAATTCTTTGGGAGTTGGTAACATAAGAACAGTTCGAAGAACATCCAGGTTCACTGTGTATTTTTGTCGATCCAGCTCGACAGTAAATGATTTGTCGTCCAAGTTAGCCTTAGCAGTGTACCAGAACTGATGAATGTAGAAAGTCGGTACTGATGTAGACTTTGTAAGCATGGGTTTGCAAAGATGAGCCAGTAGTATGTCCTTGACAATCTTGCATGTGTCTTCTGGAATACTGAGTTTGTTGAAGTCAATGCGAAGATTGTTTTGGTCAATGATAACGTTGTAGTCTGTAGGGAGAATTTCACCAAGTGCAAGCAGTGGTAGAGTTTGTTGTTGTGGGACAGATTCATTATGTTGAGCCATTGTGTACTGAAAGTGTCATGTCATGAAATCAAACATTCAAATTTGTTAGTCATTAATCTGAGTCCATGTTTGATATTCAAAGATGTACATGATATATGATGCATTTCTAGTCTAGTTAATTACTATGTGATTAGTGATGGTATTATCAATTAACATGTATCTTAGTAGACTAAGTAATTAATCATTTAAAGCACAAACATCTAATGGTAATACATCACACTCACAAGATTATAAACCTTATTACATCATACTCATACATGAGGATTCATTCAAAATACATGTTTTCGAAAAGTTACATTCATTTGAATTCTCAAAAATATGTTACACATGATCTCGAAGATATTACAAATGATGTTCTCTAAAACTATCACTAATGAAAATCTCGAAAACTTTTGTCCAAGAAAGATCTCGAAAAATTTCCTAAGAAAGATCTCGAAACGTTTGATGATCAAAAGTTCACGAAAACTCTTTAGCTGAGTTTCCCGAAAACATGGCTTAAAAAAAGATCTCGAAACTTTTGTCATGAAAAGATCTCGAAACTTTTGGTTTAGAAAAGATCTCGATAAATTAAGGATCTCGAAATTTTTTCTCGAAAAACTTTATTGAGAGATTTCGAAAGTTTTCTAAATTTTCTCGATAACAATATAGTTATGAAAAGATCTCGAAAACATTTCGAAAGATCTTGATAAAATCTTTGAGAAAAGATCTCGAAACTTTTTCTCGAAAAAGTTCTAATACAAGAATTTTTCGAATTCTTTCGTAGACATACGTTTTGGTGAAATCTTTTGAATCCTTGAATGAAACCTGGTTATTATAACATAATAACAACAGTTAGAAACGAAATGAAGCCATTGCAAAAGATCTCGAAAGTCATACGAACCCTAAATTATCTAGAACATGTATAACGAATAATCATGGTGTAATAACAATGCAACACATCAATTAACACTTGTAGGAACACATTAAGGCAGTTTAATAGACTTAATAACACAAAACTGAAAAGCCCTAATTACAACGAAGAACCCTATTTATCTAGATCTTGCAAACGAGATGAATAGAGCAATTATATGGCACAAACATGTTTCAAATACTTAAACAAACATATCCCACCAAAAATATTCAAGAAAACAACACTTAATCTCAAAAACCCAATTCGACATAAACCCTAGTTTTCGAAATCAATCCTAATGTGATAACTGTTATGATTACGAGTTAAGGTCATGATTAGATTACGTTTAATACCAAAAGCCCTATGATTTCATAACCTAAAACAAGTTATCCACGTACAAATTATAATTTCGAAAACCCTAGAACTACAAATCACAATTGCGTGAAATCTAGCCATTAAAAATTCAATTGGTTAAAAACCATTCGTTAAAATAGGCCAAAGATCATTTAGAAACTTACGGTTTGAAGATTTGTAGCACGGATTTGCGTGAGTGATTTTAGCCGTGAGTTTTTAGAAAGGGGGTGTTTGGTTTGTATTGAATTTTTGTGAAGAAAAAAAAACAGGGGGGGGGGGGGTGGTGTTTGTTTTTGTGATATTTTTGAAACTTTTTGGCAAATTTGGTCCCTAGACTACATGATAACCAATTAACAAGTCCTAAAACATTCTATTTTAACGGTTTAAGATAACGACTGTTAATGGTAACGACATACTAAGCTAAAAAGAAGAGAAAAAGGTAAAAGAAATGATACGAGAGATAACCTTTGACGTTCCACCAATATTAGGTAATATCATAACTACTAGAAATATGCAAGTACACATGTTTGAACAAGATTTTTGAATTTTGAAGAATATTTTCTCCCCCTCAACACTTGGTATGAAAATTAAGAACTTTTTGATAAACCAAAGTGTTGATGAAGATAGTGTACATGCATTTCTTTTTTTTTTAAAAAACAAAAGAAAATAAAATAAAGGTAAATAAAATGTAACATCTTTTTGGTATTTTTGAAGATTTTTTGATTTTGTATTTTTGTTTTTGTTAAATATTTACAAAAATGTTTTTGGTATTTGACTCAGTTAATTGTTTTCAAGAAAAGATTTTAGATCATCTGGAGTCAAACACCGCATACCAATCCGGTGGACCAGTTCAGCGAGCCTTGAGGGAGGTAAAGGTTTTGTGAACAAATCTGCCAGTTGGTATTCAGTACCCACAAAATATAACTCTATTGTACCCTTTTCAACATGCTCCTTGATGAAGTGATAACGGAGATCAATGTGCTTAGACTTTGAATGCAGAACCGTGTTGCACGAGATAGCTATCGCACTTTTCGAGTCACAATACATTGGAATCTTGTTGAATAAGTAACCATAGTCCATTAGCTGTGTACGCATCCAAATGACTTGTGCACAACAGGCAGACATGGCAACGTATTCAGCTTCTGTTGACGAAAGTGAGGAGCAATCCTGCTTCTTTGATTGCCAAGACACGAGTTTATCTCCAAAAACTGCAAACCACCAGAAGTACTTTTGCGTGTATCCATACACCCTGCATGATCAGCACCAAATGACTTGTGCACAACAGGCAGACATGGCAACGTATTCAGCTTCTGTTGACGAAAGTGAGGAGCAATCCTGCTTCTTTGATTGCCAAGACACGAGTTTATCTCCAAAAACTGCAAACCACCAGAAGTACTTTTGCGTGTATCCATACACCCTGCATGATCAGCGTCTGAAAAAGCTATTAGTTCAAAACCAGAATCCTTCGGATACCAGATCCCCAAGTTAATGGTTCCCTTTACGTATCGAAGGATTCTCTTAGCCTCATTGAGGTGACGTTCAGTAGGACTGGACTGATAGCGAGAGCACATAAATACAGAGAATACAATATCCGGTCTACTAGCGGTGAGATACATCAGTGACCCAATAATACTTCGGTACTTTGTGGGGTCAACTGGTTTCCAATTTGGATGCGCATCTAACTTAGTTGTGTTAGCCATAGGAGTATTGTAAGTATCACAACTGGTCATTCCATGTTTCTTAATTATCTCAAGAGCATATTTGGACTGATTAAGGAAAATTCCACGGGGTGACTGATGAACTTGTAGCCCTAAGAAGAACGTAAGTTCACCCATCATTGACATTTCAAAATTTTGTTTCATTAATCTGGCAAAAGCGTTTGAGTACTTTTTGTTTGTAGAGCCAAAAATAATGTCATCGACATATATTTGCACAATTAAAACATCTTCCCCGTGTTTTTGAATAAACAAAGTTGGATCTAGTAAACCTTTAGTGAAAGAATTAGCAAGCAAGAAAGTAGTAAGTTTATCATACAACGCCATGGGGCTTGTTTGAGACCATAGAGAGCCTTCTTAAGTCGGTAGACATGATTTGGGTGCTCTGGGTCGACAAATCCCTCTGGCTGACTAACGTATACCTCCTCACGTAGTTGACCATTCAGAAATGCAGTTTTCACATCCATTTGATAAACGACCATGTTTTTGTGAGCAGCGTATGCTAAAAATATTCGAACAACTTCGAGTCTAGCCACTGGTGCGAAAGATTCCTCAAAGTCAATACCTTCCTCTTGAGTATATCCTTTAGCTACCAAACTTGATTTGTTACGAATAACGTTGCCTTCTGCGTCCAACTTGTTTTTCCAAATCCCTTTTAGCCCAATGACATAAAATCCATCCGGTCGTTCAACTAATTCCCAAACTTCAAGACGTTTGAATTGGTTGAATTCCTCTTGCATTGATTCAATCTAGTTTTCGTAAGTGAGAGCTTCTTTAATATTTTTAGGTTCTTCATGACAAACGGTTAGAGCATAAATGCAATGTTCGGCATCGGAGTGAAGTTTCTGTCTAGTCATAACTGGAGCTGTTGGATGACCAATAATGTTGACAATTGGATGGTCACGAGTCCAATGATGTGTTGAAGGGTAAGGGTTATGAAACTGCTGCATATTAGTTGGTTCCAAGTTGCGTGTTGACGACTCAGCAATATCAGAAAGGTTCGGAGTCGGAGCAAACGGATTGAAGAACGCATTTGGATCATAATTTGCAGGTTCGGGTACTTGTTGTTGGTTCAGATCTTCAGTTGGGTTGTCGGTGTTGGAAGCGGTTTGTTCTTCTATTGTTGGTGATTCAGTCGGGGGTGCATCGGGTGTTACTATTGTAGTTGTAGTAACCGTTGTATCAGGTACTTGAATATTATCAGGTTGAGCAGCGGAACTAGTGGATACATCTGGTGCACGTGTCTCAAATGAATCATCGAACAAAGGAGAAAACAATGTTTCCAATTCTCGACGAGTTAGTGACAACGGTTCAGCTGAAGAATCTGGAAAGTTTAGACGGTTGGTTGCGGGTCCTAAGCTGTTTTGCTCAGAAGCCATTTCTGTGAGCTCATCGAAATTAGCATGAATAGTCTCCTGAATCTCTCTAGTACGACGGTTGTAGATTCGAAATCCTTTTGAGTTTTCACAATATCCAATGAAGATACCGACGTCAGCCTTTGCTTTAAGTTTTCCAAGATCATCACGATCATTATTTGGATAGCATAGAGAACCAAATACATGAAAGTGTTGTATGTTAGGCTTTCGTTTGTGAACAATTTCATACGGTGTGACTTTGTGACGTTTATTGATCATACAACGATTTTGGGTGTAACATGCGGTAGAGACGGCTTCTGCCCAAAGATAATCTGGTAATTGAGCATTAATGAGCATCGTTCGTGCGGCTTCCACTAACGTTCTGTTGCGTCTTTCGACCACTCCATTTTGTTCGGGAGTCCGTGCAATTGATGTTTGATGTTCAATTCCAACTTTCTCAAAGTATGCACGAAGAGTTTGATTCTTGAATTCAGTTCCATTATCTGTTCTTACAATTCTGACTGTGTTGCGAAGTTGAACCTGAATTTTCGTGAGAAAGGTGATTATCATCGATGGAGCTTGATCTTTGCTTCGAAGAAAGTAGACCCAAGTCCATTTGGAGAAGTCATCGACTATCACAAGAATGTATCGTTTCCCATTAATCGTTTGTACTCGCATTGGGCCACATAAATCCATATGAAGAAGTTGAAGAACATGATCGGTACTTGGTTCTGGTTTAGAACTTAGATGTGCACGTTTGCTCTTTCCTTGTTCACAAGCGGGACATAAGTGATCTTTTGCATATCTGAACCTTGGAAGACCGTCAACTAGTTTATGGCGAGCAAGATCAGTCATAGTTCTGAAGTTGAGATGTGACATGCGTTGGTGCCATAACCAGGATTTTGTCGATTCAGCCTTTGAAAGTAGACAAATGGGAGAGGAAGCGGTCATGTCGGACATTGAAATTGTATAAAGACTGTTTCCACGTGTGCCGGACATGAGATCATTTCCTTGTAGATCACGAACAAAGCATGTTTTCTCCCTGAATGCAACTTCCAGATCACCATCACAAAATTGACCGACTGAAAATAGATTGTGACCGAGGCCTTCAACATAATAAACACGACTAATTTCGATATTCCCACTGACATAGTCCCCATATCCCATAATTGCAGCGAAATGATCATTCCCGAATCTGACAGTACCAATGAACTTTGAGACAAAGTTTCTTAACAGTTTGAGATTGCCTGTCATGTGTCGGGAGCATCCGCTATCAACAATCCAGAGAACAATTTGCACCACCTGCATCACATAAAAGAGACGACGATGGTACAATGGTAAGGGTGGAACCCGAAGAAGTTGTGGGTTCCGTTGGGTTAGAAGCACACATATTAACAATTTTAGGAATCCATTTAAAGTTATGTGTTCTTTGTAACCAACGTTGCCAATTCCAACTAGATTTAGCCTTTTTCTTAGTGAATTCGCTAAGTGATGGCATGTTCCTAGGGTTATTGTTCGCAACTAGTGGGTGGACTACATCATTCTTAGAAACTACACAAGGCATAAGTCCTAGCACAGATTTTGAAAGATTAGTGGGCCTAGATTTCCTGCCTGATGTACGTTTCTTAAAACGAGATAAAAGAGAATTCGCAACACATTTAGAATGATCACCAGATAACATACTCTTACGACAAAACACACATGAAGCATTAACATTCAAAGCATTTAAAGGTTCATCATTCGTTACACAACGATTAGGATTACAATTTGCCAAATCAGAATCTAAATCTAGTGCAAGATGAGTATTATTCAAAGTCCTAGGGTGTTCTTCTACTTCAGAGGCTTCTAGTGTCTCTCTTCTACGTTGCAAAATCCTATTCTTCCTTTTCATACGTTTACGCTTGGATCTGCTAACGCTATGAGTGGCAACTATTCCTGTAGAAGTGGAAGGATCCATATTAGACTTATGAGTGTGTTTTTCTACATTGGTTATGTCTAATGAGTACATTCGTGGTGCAATTACTTTAGTGTTGACAGATTTTCCTTTTTCAAGTTCACGTATTTTCTCTTTCAACTCAATGATAATGTGCTTTTTATCTTGAATTTCACTTTCGAGCTTTCCGTTTGAATAGAGATAGTTATCTCGACTCTTTTGCCAATAGTCTGTAACTTCTTCCAATTCTGCAATTTCCTTTTTATATTTTGAAATTTGACTTTTTAATTCCTCATTTTCTTTTTGAAAGGCTGTGGAAGTGTTAAGACTTTGCATTTTTAGTTCGAAATCAAGACTTTGATTTTGACACCATTCAAGCTTTTTGTTGAGTTGAAAAATCTCATTAGAAAGTTTGTTTTGCACATCATCGTTGTGTTTTCTGAGATTCACATTTTCATCTTTTAATGTATCAATTTGTTTAGACAACAACTCAATATCATCACAGTGATCATCAACAAGCATAGAAGTACCAGATTCATAAAGAGAATTCATAATCACAGAAATTATATCAGCACTAAGAACATGTTCCAAGAGTCGATCAGCTTCTTTTTGTAAAAATTGATTTTGACGTTTTTGGTTTAAAATCGCTTGTTCAGTTTCTTGAAACACATTCATTATGGTTTTGACTTCCCTGTTAAGTTCCTGTTCCCATTTTTGAGCATATGAATGCAAACGTTGAAGACTTGGAGAAAATTGTGTTTGTAACATTTCCCTTCTTTCTTTCGCAACAGGGGAAAGAAAGTTGGCAACAGTGAGTTCAGAATTTTTCACAACAGCATGTTCCATTGATTGAATTTCATTTGTGAATGATTTAAAGTATTGAAATAAAGTAGAATCAGTTAACATGCTTAGCTTCTTTTGTAAGTCGTTGTTATGTTGAAGTATAGTATCTAAGCACGTTTCATGATCTGCTTTAGTTTTGAAATGATGGAGTTGTGATTTATAATGCTCAAGTTCCTTTGTTAGTGCCACATTTTTGTCTCTCAACTTTGCATTTAGTGCTTGACATTGGATATTTTGATTTTGACTGGTCATAAGTAACATTCTCCATTCAGCGTCTGAATCAGTCAAAGGTGCATGTGGTTCAATTTGATCATTGTTATCATGTGCATTGTGCGTAATTATTTCATCAAATGTAACATCTGGGTTTATTTGATCAGCATCAAGTATAACCACTGTGGACATTTGATCAATTACGTGAGTAGATAACATAGAATCTGTTTGAACAACTTGTTCCTCGTCTGAGACAGAAGCAGAAGGAGAAACAATGTCATGTATCAGGCATGGATTAGAATCATCTACCTGCTACTGGTCATCAGTGTCATAGATAGGACTGGAATCACTTACTTGGAGTACCTGTGTGTCAGCCATCAGTAGCATAGCATCAGTTCCATCTAAATCATTTTTGACAGAAGCATAAGAGTTGTTGTTAGACACTGTGTGATCAATCTCAGGAGTAGAGTTGCGTGCTTCATTGTGAAGTGCCGAAAGATATGCTTGCAGATAATATGCACTTCCATGAGGTTTTCTAGATGTCTTATCCATGTACGTAGTATCATCTTCAAGCTTTACTAGATTTGGCAGTGGTGATCCTAGATAGCTATGTAGTGTGATAGGTGGAGCAGGGAGAATGCTTAGCAGGAACTTTCTTTGGAGACATGACTGTAGTAGTTGATTCATTCGGAGTTCATGGTATGACAGATGCATGAGTTCAAGACGTTTCCACATTTCATGAGCACTGGCGTCAAAGTCCATTTTAGAGTGGATGGAGTTTGGAAAGCCTGTTATGATGTACCAAACAGCTTGTTGATCAGCATCGTATTGATCTAGGTCAGAACCAGTCAAAGTGTCTCTAGTTTGTAGTTCAATGAACCCAGTTGAGTCAGCAATGAATTTCATTTGATATGGTCCTTGAAGAATGGATTTTAGTATGAGATCAGCTTGTGGACGACCGTTAACCCATTGTAAAAATCGTCGTTTCCAAAAAATGTAATTACCAGGTAACAACATAGGTGGATTTGTTTCATTACCAAAGTGTAATACATGACGAGGGTCGGTACTGTGACGTGGAGTATAAGGAGAGTTTGAGTACGGTAGTTGAGACATGATGAATGACTTGTGTGTAAATGGATCTTGTAGAAGGTATAAGTGTTATGCCAAGCCTTGAAAACCTTTCCCAAGTGTGTTCTCGAAACTTTTTTGAAAAATATCTCGAAAAGCAGTCAAAGTCCAAAGATCTCGATAAGTTACCAAAGTTCTCGAAAAAACTACCAAAGTTCTCGAAAAAACAAAATTATCGAGAAAAATTTTAAGGATTTTCGAAATCTTTGAGGTTTGTGATTTTAGCAAAGATCTCGAAAAATTTTGAAAAGATTTCGAAAAATATCCAAAGTTCTCGAAAATCAGAAGATTTCAAAAAGCTTGAGAAGATCTCGAAAATTTGACAATTTTTCGAAAAGATGTACCAAAATTATCGAGATTATACAAGCTCGATAATATCCAACGAGTCGAAGTGTTTTCTTTCTTATACAAGAGAGAGAAGCACTGAGTAAGCAACGGAAGCACCTTAGGATCAATAACCAAGGATCTCGATAATTTGGGGTTTGAGTTTCTCGAAAACAAGTACAAACTAGGCAAATTTTTGTTTTTGTAAAAAGCAAGCCAAAAACACGTTTTTAATCCAAGGTTCTTGTACAACTGACCTTAAAATGATGAAATCTTAAAGAAAGTTGCAAACTTGAACCACTTTTCAAGATTTTGAAAATTCTCGAAAAAAGGACAAAGTGTACAAATCCAAAATATTTTGAAAAATTTTGAGACTTTGCTGTTTGTTTGAGTTTGTAGCACAAGATTTGAATACAAAGATGTGATATAAACACGAAACAAACAAGAAAGTAGCAAAATTTGTCAAAAAATAACGATTAAAAAAGATGGTTTTGGTTCGTTAGCAACAAAAAACAAAAGAAATACCTTCTTCTAGCGCTTGATACCATTTGTTAGGTCACCATATTGTAAGCACAAGTATTGATTTGATAGAAATAAGATGAGAAATAGAGTTTGGTTGATTAGATCAAATATGAAGAATAAAAGTGCAAGAGTTTCTTATGAAAATGAAATAACCAACAAGAAATAGAATTACATGAGTGTCCTATTTATAGGTAAGGAGTTAGGGCAACACTTCCCTATTCCTTCCTTTCTAAAACGTATAGGCTTGAGGCCCATTGGACGTGTATTGGACTTACACGTTTACATGATAAACATAATTAATCTAGCAACCTATTACATTTACTGAAATAACCGAGACTTGATTAAACGTTGATAAACTTAGGTCCTAACAGAATTGAATGCTATGGGATTCAAAGGAAGCAAACGAATCAAACACTACCTGCGCTCAACAATGGAGGATACCAAGTGCGGGTATAGCTCCTCATCATACTCTATACTAAGCTTGCGCAGCTTCTCCTCCTACTTCTCCAGCGCAACCTCCACAGTCTTTCAGAATTCATCCAGCTGAGAGAAGTGTTTGCTCTTATTCTGCTCCATGTACTTTAACGCCCAAAGGCAAGTGGACTTGTACTGATCCAAGGCAGAACGTTTTTGGCTCACTTGGGCCCAGAGCAACATCTTCTCATCAGCGAGCTTCCGAGCGTACGCATCTGTTGACTCTAATGCAGCATGAGCGCTAGCCAACTGCGCCTTCAGCAGTGCAATTTCTTCATCCTTCTGCGCGCTGCTGCTCCCTTCACCAGCATACTTGGCCTTAAGCTGAGCAACCAACGCGGCCTGGTGGGCAGAAGCCAAGCTAAGGTCCTCTATCAGCTGCTCTGCAGGCATATCCTCGCATGCCTTCGAAGGCTCATCCACCTGAACCTGACTCGCCTCAGGTGACAACTTCTCAGTATGCGCTGCATCACCCCCTGCAGTTTCATCACTGCACGCAAAGGATAAGAAGTCAAGGTTATTATATCAAGGATATAAACAAAAAAAATAATGATAAACGAGGCATAGGTTTTATCAAGGCTGTCAAGATCGCGATCCCGCGCAAGATCGTTTTTGTCTTTGCAATATCGAGATCGTAGGATCGGATCGCGATCCTACGATCCTACCAATTTGTCATATTTTGTAAACAAATGATATACGAGTCAAACTATTTTACATTTCTACTCAACGTCAAAGATAAATTCATATAATATCCTTTTGAAAATGACAAAGTTCAAATTTCAAACACCAAAGTAATAGTAAAACATAAAAAAGTCAAGTTTCAATCGTTACATTAACAATTTAGTGGAATAATATTACATAAAATAGGTCATAAATGTCTCAAAACATACGAGCCATCAACATGATTTCAAGAAAACAAACGTTCCATAAGTGGCATTCCAAAACATACTCTTTGATTAGTTTAATCACAGCGAAATAAAGTAAATTAAACTATTGAACACTTTTTGTCTATAATCTATTTAGAAAATTAGAAAACTATGTATAAACTATAATCTATTTAGAAAATGAAACAATAGTGGTTTCCTCATTAGACATTACCAAAACACACGTTTTTTTTTTTTTTTTTTTTTTTTTTTTTTTTTTTTTTTTTTTTTTTTTTGCACTACAATGAAAGGACTTAAAAAAAAAAAAAAAAAAAAAAAAATGAAAAATGAAACTCGATGGTGTCGATCTTACGATCTTACGTGCGTCCTACGATACTTACTTTACGATCCTTACTCAAGATGCGATCCTACACGGATTTTTGAACGGTGTGATCGTAAGATGCATACGATCTTAACGTGTAAACTGCGCTAGTTTTGAAGNGCGCTCGTCCTTTGGTAGCGTCCCCTGGGTATAGAACTCATAGGTCCAAGGGAACACTATATTATCCACCCAGAAAAACCTCTCCCTCCAACTCCTAAGCGCGTCTAGCTTCTCCGTATAGCATTGAAGGCGCCCTGCGCGCTTGGAAAAGGTTACCCACCCGTTTGACCACGTTGAGTGATAAACCGCGCGGAAGAGGTTGATGGTCGGGTTAATTGCTAGCAAACGACAGTTTACTTCAAAATTGGTTATTTTAGCTGCGCCTATACAATGTAGCTGGGATATATGAAGGCGATAATAATTGAGTACATCGCACAAAAATAGTGAAATGGGCACACGCTGATTCGCAAATTCGAAAAAGCCCGTGTATACCCCCACTTTCCCTTCGGGGAAATCTGCGATAGATGCAGTCGCCACCGGTACTACCGGATGCAACCCGAGGGGGATATAGTAATCCGAGGTGAACTCACGGAGATCATCCTCGGTAATATCGGAGGTAAAATCGGATAACTGAAGAACCATTCTTAATATTTTATGGTTTCAGTTGCGCACGCGCTATTACCTTCGTATACGATTGATTTCTTGACTGAGTTGAAAAGATTAACAATGGTGGAAATGGTATTTTTTTACTGTGATAATCACAGTGAAAAGGGAGATACCGTTTATATAGGGTTACCCATGGTCTTGGATACTTGACACGTGTATCCCACTCACCTCAATCGTGTGGCTAGAAGCTCAAAGGGTACAGTACCTTTTTTGCACTTTCCCACGATTTTCGAGACATATTCTTGGNTCTTGACTGAGTTGAAAAGATTAACAATGGTGGAAATGGTATTTTTTTACTGTGATAATCACAGTGAAAAGGGAGATACCGTTTATATAGGGTTACCCATGGTCTTGGATACTTGACACGTGTATCCCACTCACCTCAATCGTGTGGCTAGAAGCTCAAAGGGTACAGTACCTTTTTTGCACTTTCCCACGATTTTCGAGACATATTCTTGGACTAGATTCATGGTATATCTTTTTGGCGGGAAATATTTGAATCTTCTTCGCCACGTATGTTGGAGTATTTTTCGCTATGACTGTTAGTCTAGCATCCGCGGTTGCACCATGCGCATACTAGACTGGGGGGACATGATGACGTATAGTCTACACTCGGGTCACGAACCCGACCACTGGACGTCACTAACACTTAAGCCCACCACGTGTGGGCTACTATGGTAACAATTTGGGCTTACGAGGGCCCAAACCGGAATCTATTGTTAGTTTTGATATAGGATCTCTTATTTATGGGATAAGGATCAAAAGACCGTATTAGTAGGGATCCGCCGAAGAGTAAGGAACATGAAACCTACAAGGATTTCGTGTGTATATAAAAGGCATCACGGCTCTCATTGAGGTATCATCTAATAACCCTAACTCATCACTAAACCCTAAAACCGATTACTTACTCTCACGCCGGAGGATAATCGTGGGAGACAATCCCACGATAAGCCTAACGGTGTTTTCTTTGTTCTCTTAGTGCGCAGGTCTCAAGCATTAAGATCCAATTGATACAGGAACAAGAGCCTAAATAAGGAACGCCCAACTTTTGTATCAACAGTTGTATTTGTTAAATAATAAAAGAGTATTATTGAATAAATTTCTTACATTTGTGATATTGTGTCTATTTATATTAGACATGTAGCTTTGACAATAGAAGTATATCACTTGATTAAGTATGAGGAGAAATTACTATTTTTCGGTTTTTCCACAACGGACTAGTACTTTAAAAGTTTAAATAGTTTTGATCACCAATTAGAGTGAGAAAAATTGGCATTTCTCACGAGGATAGTTCGTCCGAAACTACGTAGTAGTAATGTTACTATATTCATATAAGAGCCAAATAAATGAACTGAATAAATTGGCATTTCTCACGAGAAAATTGGCATTTCCACTTACATATTGTGTTGCCTTTTAAAAAAAATGAAATCACATGTTGCCACCAACCAATCTTGCTCATCTCTCTAACCGTCAAAGAAGAAGTATAAATTTCACAAAGTGTAATATTTGTAATCAGATGTAATACATTAGAGCATTGATTGGCATGCCTAACTCATGTGCCTAATTATATGCCTAATCTTATGTGGCATCCCACTATTGGTGATAGTACATGAACCCGCTTCTTCATTAACCAATCAAACACTTCCACGTCCCTTTAGGTATAAATTTAGTCACACAATTAGTCACCACAATCATTTTCCAATACATTAAAGTGTCCGCAATTTGCCTGACCCGACCCGTTTTGGCTCATTACACAGTCTGCCCTACTCACCCATTTGCCATCTCTAAATTGCCGATGAAGTATATGAGTGGTAACCCCATGTTCTGGTACAGCTATACTGCGGGCCTGTGGCTATACATTAGAAACTGATGGCCATACAAAGGACATGACGTTGATAACCGAATACACTGGTGACGCCGTGACGTATATTGCATTAAAAATCGTGAACATGACGACTATATAGCAAGATGAGTCTTCTTTTAGCATCAAATCCATCCAAGTGTCCTCTAATCAACCATGATACACCGGGAAACATTGCCAGATATATTAATTGTAGCTCTTTTTAAATTAGTCATAAATTTTTGTCACTTTGTCAGGGATGTAAAGAAGAAGCAAAATCTGAAATGTGTGAGGATACAGTGTAAATGAAGAATGCCGGGTTCTCCTGGTTGCAACTCGTGATAATGCCAAAGGCAAGAGGTTATGCTATACTCATCATTTCATATAGGAACTCCAAGCTTTGCCAATGTAGTTCATTGTCTGCTGAGTCTATTAAATATAAATCTCTATTACTTCTTATGACCTCTTTTCTCTTAGAATCAGTTTATGCAATATATACGTAGCATGTTTTTATAGTACAGTTACCCATCGAATAGCAAAAATAAATTTATTGCCGAAAATGACAAACTGGTGAAAAACTTTAGACACACATACAAGAGCGAAATGGGTTACAAAAGGCCTTATGATTGACTACACTATCCATCCAGTTATTTGGTACTTCCGATGGATAGATTTATTGTTACCTACTTTTCATTGACTTACTTCGCAACTATATAATTTTTTTACATAACAAAAAAAAAATCCAGCCTTAAGCCTTGATGCTGTAGAATGTAATGTGTTTATTGATTGATAATGAAAGGGTTTGTTACAATATATACACTAAGCAACACATGGGCTCGGCCCAATATACACAAATATAATATCTACTAACAGATGCATCATTGAGTAATGGTATCAGTGAAACTCAAGTATGTCGATGTTGATTCAGCGTAAGTTCGCATGTGTAATTCCTCACCATACATCACTGATCTGATATCAGTTTCAACCATAGAGGGAATGTATGATGTTCGTATTGTTTCTAACTCTGTAGCTACTTCTTTCATTGCTGGCCTATTCTTTCCGATGGGATTCAAGCATCGCATTGCAAGGTTAGCTAATACCATAAGCTCATCCCTTTTACCTTCTTTAATCACAACTGCCTCAAAAATAGACATAACACGCCCTTCTTCCATAGCCAACATAAAGTATGTAGCCAAACATCTATGTTCACCAAATCTAGTTAAAGAAATTGCCTTTTCTCCGGTTAACAATTCCACCAAAACAACACCAAAACTATAGACGTCACTCTTCTCAGTGAGTTGGCTAGATTGGAAATATTCAGGGTCTAGGTAGCCAAACGTACCTTTGACTAAAGTAGTCAAGTGAGTTTGATCCATTGATACGAACCTTGAAGTTCCAAAGTCAGAAACTTTGGCCCTGTATTTATCATCCAAAAGTATATTGGTGGTTTTCATGTCTCTATGATATATTGGAACTGAAGTTGCTGAATGCAAGTAAGCAAGTGCTCCTGCAACCTCTGTAGCAATTTGTAATCTCATATTTAAAGACAATGGGAACTTGTGAGTCTCATCATGAAGACGGTCGTATAATGTTCCATTTGGTATAAATTCAGAAACAAGGAGAGGAACTTCGGTCTCTAAGCAACATCCCAGTAGTTTGACCACATTCCTATGATTAACTTGTGAAAGAATAACTACCTCATTGATGAACTGCTCTATTTGGCTTTCATCAGCTATCTTTGATTTCTTGACTGCCACAATCCTTTCGTTGGTTAACATACCTTTGTAGACTGTACCTTGGCCTCCTCGACCGAGAACTCTGTTGTCATTGAAGTTTTCAGTGGCCTTCTCCAACTCACGTGAAGTGAAAAGTATGGTTTTATCAACTAAGGACGGATCAGCCTCTTCTTGTAGCTTTAAAAGTAAACCTCCATTAATGCGTTTGAAAACACTCTTCCTCCGTCTTCTGATTCTTGTTTTTTTGATTAGTTTGCATAATGCATAGATGATTGCTGCAATAAATACTGACCCCAAGCTTATGACAACACCTAAATGAAAACCAATGCAATTATTTTTACAATTGAATACTAACTGTGTGTACTTCACTATATAATTAAAATGATACTGAACAGATAGCCAACACTATATAGAGTAAATGGATTATAAGCAATAAACATGCACTACCTATAATAATTCTTTTGTATGTGTTGGTTCGATGTCACAGGCCTTTCATGGAACCAATTCGACTTCATGTTGTGTTTGGAATTCATTATGGTTCGGTTGTTTGTGGTGTGCAGAAAAATAACTAAGTAAATGGATAATAATAGACTTGAAATATATAAACTTGATAAAGGTTAAAATGTGATACAATTTCCTACGGTTTAGGAGTATATATTGTTTGTGAAACGTTGTGACTTATCACCAAGAAACACAACGTTTCATCCTAACCGAAATAACTGTCATAATAATCCTAACTGTCATACGGGGTGTTTGGTTTTGGGTTTAACCCATTCCAACCCGTTTGACCCAATACATAATACAATACAATAAACTAACAACAGAAAAGTAATTATTTGTTCTACAGTATGCAATTTGGCTGTATGGATAAGCTTGAGAAAAACAGCTGAAGTTCCATCTGTTAACTAAGCCATCAATATTATACGATTCCACATAATAACATAAATCTCCATTATCCTTGCACCTTGCACACTCTTCGGTATCTAAATCAAAAGCACATTGTATAAGTGAGAGGTTCCATCAAACAAATACAAACAAGTACAAGTTAATTTGTACGCTGGAAAACAACTATAATGAACTAATATATTATATATACCAAAATATAGAATTACATACCAACATTTCCGAGTGTATACTGAGGTACCGTTACCTAGGTCTACTTCGAGCCTTTGGCCCTGCCTGATTGCAACAACTTATTTGATCATAGTGAAGGTCTCCCAAAGTCCAGAGAAGTGATGTGGGAATAGAGTTACCAGAAAACCTTCCTTCATCATATGCAGACTGATCCACCAAGAAGGCCGACCCGCAGGCTCCATCTCCACCCAACTGTCTTTCTAAACCCGTGAGATTCAAGCCGTACGACTTTAAATAATGAGGTATTGTTGTTTCACAACATTTGATTCCTGAACATTTGTTATTTCTATAGAGGGTAACACCAGTACTGTCATTGCTACAAGTGGTGGAACACCCTGTGACGAAACTACCCTCATCATCCATCATGACAGCATTACCACAGTACCCCTCATAGACAAATCTATTGTGTGTTTTGGAAAATATGAAGGGGCTACTACCAAGATCCACGCTCTTGGTCAAGCTACAATTAGAAACTTTTGGCATATTAACAGTGACAGTTTGATTTCCCAAGTCAACACCCAACACTTCAAGATGGTTGAGTGCAGATATATATGGCGTCGAGGAGTTGCAATCAATATTGTACCATTTGTTGACAGAACACTTTGCTCCAATTCCAAAAGGATACGGAATCCTCACTTTCCCACACGTATCATTGCACCCTGGCTTAGCGTATTTAGGAACTGCCACCGATGTTGCTGCTTTTAATGAAAGAAAGATAACTAGCAGTAAAAAATGGTAAGCTTGAAGTAACTTCATGTTTGATAAGATAGAAATTAAGTGTATGGATTGAGGTGTTTAGGTTTATAATGGTGGCTATTATTGATTAGTTGGAATTATATGTAGTGAGAAATTACCCGTAGACCACGAGTCTACGCCGTGCATGATAATCCCAAACTTTGGAAGTAACGAAATGGGAATCCCACGCGTTGCCGCGGGTGTTTTCCGAATAGGGAAAGCGTGATAACGGCCGGTAGCTACTTAACGTCAATTTAGTGACAAAGGACTGACTTTGCAACGGACGTATAGCATGAAGGACCAATTATGTAAATTATGAGAGGACTAAATATGCAACGAAACTCTGAGATGAAGAACCAATTTCGTACGAATTTAAAAAAAATGTTAAAGATAACGGTTATTAGGTAACGGTCGTTAAATAAGTTAACGACCGTTAGTTATAAGGACTAAATGTGCAACAAACCTGTAATACGAAGGACCAATCGCAGGTGGAACTAAAAAAAATAAAAAAAATTACCGGTCGTTGCTACAGTAACTAACGACCGTTAGTTACTATAGCTCACTTGACCCGACCCGACCCATCCTAAATGGTTTCTACAGTGCACATGTGAGGGGAGCAAAAAAGGGTGGTCTCTAAAAATCCCAACAAATGTATATTATAGATAATAGAGGGGATACTTTTCTACTCTTAAGATTACGATGGTCAGCCTTATTGGTTGCATTTATTTGGTGGTGGAACTACTTCAAAAGATATTATTTCAAGTCCTTATCCTTTGGATGTGTTCTTTGGATTTATATTGGTTCTAACCAATAAACTAAAAATTACTCCAATTAATCGGTTAAATCAGTAATTTCTTTTAGCAGTAAAAAGAGAGTGTTGCTTCTATATCAGTAGAAGGCATGCAGAAAAAAAAATATTAAGAACAAATGGACCGTTGTTTTAGCTTATTCTATGTTGCAATAGTAAACGGCGATAAAACTACTATATTGGGTAGAGGAATGATCATGACGCAAAAGCCTTGAGAATATCAATTGTTGGTCCCTTTTACTTGGTTAATGGTTAACTACAAAGTTAATCTAACCAAGTTCCATGGAATAATGATTCAAAGATTAATAACTAAGTAATACAAACGTAAAAGATGAGAACAATGTTTTTCAACGTTTAACTCTTTATTAGAAATTAATCAAAAGGATTATACCCAAGTGTTCGCGGAATAAACACTTAGGATTGAAATGACAAGTATGTTTACTCCTCACTAAACTTAAGTTATGCTTAAGTAGCAACAAAAGACCCACTAAGCTATCTCAGGGGTGGTTGCTATTTGGAGAGAGTAAAGATTAGTTTGTGAATGTCTAAGCATTAAGTGCACAAACTCCGCAACCTTTACTCTCTCTTATGACTCCTATTGATACACAAGTATATTACAACCGTTGTGAAAAAGACAAAGATTACATCAGCCTAGTTGAGACAAAATACTTACATATTTTCTGTTACATAAGTCTATTTTGGGTATAGGACAATACTACTTTCTGAGGTTCAGATATGACACCATCCTGAACCCACGCCATTCAGAGAAAGTTTGACTTTACAAGGATACTGACACTCTTTGTAATTTCAAACGTTTCCCGCCTTGTCCCGCCCATTCTTCAGGCTTCATGTCTTTAATCTTCAGTCTTTAGCTTTTGTTGCTTCAGTGAGGAGTAACTTAGGATTCAGTGAGTTATTGTCATCACTCACTGAATCCATCACCTTCTTCTTTGGCTTAGGTGCCAATCACTGAGAATCCGCCTCACTGAATGGAAAGCTTTTCTTCTTAAGCTTGTCCCAAGCATCCTGAAGATGACTCACTGAGTGAGTGTTCACTCAGTGACTTGATTGTGTTAAAGATAGTTAAACACTTAGGTTATTTTATGTTCAAATCCTAGTTTAAGAGAGTTTGGGAATTCAGTGACCCAACAGTCTCCCCCTATTTGGATATACAAATAGCCTAAGTGTTATATGTAATTTGAGAGGACACTGATAAAACAAAACATCATTGTTCATTGATAGCTATTACAGTTCCTAACAAAATACAAAAAAAAAATACAAGGATGGAAGGTGTTGCAGCTTCAGATGTTGAGGTGGTAACCAAGTGCCTCAAGCTTAGCTCTTTTGGATCTCAGTACATGTTTTTCAGGGTGCGCTTCAATCTTTGTTTTCAGGTCTATGCAGAACCTTACATTTGCAGCAGTTTTGATTGGAGAAGCCATCATGAAGTACATAAGCATAGCCTTAACCCCAGCCTTATCAATATCTGACCATCTTTGAAAAGAAGGTGTGGAAAACTAGAAGGGGGGTTGAATAGTTTACCGCTTTTTACGTTAATTATCTTTTACAAATTACCCGTTTTAGCCAAAGATTTACTTGACGTTTTGCTTTATTATATGAATGGAAATACTTTGATCAACTCAAAGATAATGTGTGAACACAACATAATATAAATATAAAGCATGCAAGTAAAGAGATAGAACGATCAAACCACAACACGATTGTTTATCGTGGTTCGGCTACAAGGACCTCACTTGTCCTTGCCCTACGTCCACGCCCCGAGT